>PVHY01005246.1:0-84910 GCA_004024945.1 Uropsilus gracilis
ATCTGAAAAGAGGCTACTATCCATGATCTAAAAAACCATACAATTCAACACAAAGCAAACAAAGAACCCAATCCAAAAAATGGGTACTTCTCCAAAAAAGGATATACAGATGAAAATGTTCAATATTTTTAATGAGGGAAATGCAAATCCAAAACTACCTCACATGGCCAATATCAAAAGAAAGAAAGAAAGAAAGAAATAAAGAAAGAAAGAAAGAAAGAAAGAAAGAAAGAAAGAAAGAAAGAAAGAAAGAAAGAAAGAAAGAAAGAAAGAAAGAAAGAAAGAAAGAGAAGCAACAACAAAAAACAAACAAAAAAACCCAGAAAGAACAAATATTGGCATTTCATGTGAAAAATGGGAATTTTTGTACACTATTAGTGAGATTGTAGACTGATCAAGTCTCCAAAAGAAAACAATATGAAATTTCCTCAAAATACTATACATCATATGATCCAGCAGTTCCAACCCTAGGTATCTATTGGAAGGCTACAAAAGCACTTATGATAAGTTATATATGCATTCCTATGTTCATTGCACCACTATTTTCAATAGCTACATTATAGAAGCAATCTAGATGTCTATTAATAGAGCAATGACTTAGATGTAGTCTACATGCACATTTGTAGGACTACTGGATGCACATTTGTAGGACTACTGGACTACTCAGCTATTTATTTTCTTAAAAGGAAGAACTCTTGCCATTTGTGACAACTTAATTGGAACAGGAAGGTTTCATTTAAACCAAATGAAATGTTAAATGGACATGATTTCATTAAAGTATGAATGATTTCATTTAAAGTATGAGTTAAAGTATGAGATGATTTCATTTGTATATAGAATATTGAGAAAACCAACCAACAAGGAAGCAACAAACATAAGCACAAAAAAACTGACAAAACTAAATCATTATTACTGACTATACTAAGAATGTTAAAGCCAAAGTTGTATAAATAATTTCCACATATATGATTTTCTCAGTTTTTAATTTTCTGAAAAATGGAATTTTTTTTCCTGAAAACTTTGCATACTGTGATTTTCTCTTTCTCTTGAGGTCACTTACCTACCTAGAATAATTAGATTATTCTGTAATAATCTAATTTCTGCTTAAGAATTTCAGCTTTTAGGGAAGAATAAAAAAGTGGATACAAAGTATGCATGTCTATCTAAAAACTCATTTTAACTTTATATCACTAATTAGAAGAGGAAAATAATGGGATTTATTCACTGATTTCCAAGATAATAGCTTAGCCTAAGTGAAAAATATATTGTATTAGTGATTTTTTTCACAAATACATTATATTCTTTATAAACCATTCCCCACAAATATATTGTAGATTTCTGTTTTTTCCTCCATAAACTCTCTGAGAATAAATGTGAAGAGACAGCTGTATCATTTCATTTTAACATTAGGTCATGCAATTATGGTGATAACTTGAAGTTTTAAAGCTTCTTGTACTTTGAGGACTTCATTCCGATTATCTATCACACACACTCCTAAATAGTGCTCCCAAGCATCCTTGCTGGAGCTCTAATTGCACACTTAAGCATAGGACACTGCTAAAAATAAAAGACAAAACGCATCAACAGGTATTTCACCTTGAAAATGAAATCCTGTATCCCTATATTGTTATCCCTGCAGTCACTGGAACCCATTTAACTGGTGTTTCCTTCAGAATTTTCTGAATTAGGACATTTAGGGAATATGCTGACATTAAATAAACACCATCTGAATCTTTTTGATGTTTTAGCATTGGAGAATTACTCTGACTACTCATAGATACCAAATCACCAGTAGCCTCATTAACAGAGTTCATATCTATTACTTCTTTATAGCACTCATCCATCCTCCCCTGAAAACACTGCATTTTTGCCTCAACAATTTTCAACAAGTTTGAAAATTAACTCTAAGTTCTTTGCACATTCATGATTATAATATACAGGAAGCTGTATTGAATATAAATGTACTGTTTATCAATTTTTTTTTAATCTTGCAGAACAGTGTTGCTGTGGGTGCTGATGTGTACATAAGAATGACCTTGTGGAACAAATAATCCAGTAAGAACAGAGAGCTGTTCAATCTCACTTCTGGTAGTCATGCCACAGACTTTCTTGGTAGCTGAACTGTGTTCTTGTAAGTTACCATTATATTATCATAATGCCATCAAGGTATCATGGAAGTTCACAAAATGAAAGACTACCCCAGGAATCAAAGATCAGAAAAGATCCAAAAGAAACAGTTCTGAGTTTATATGTGATGAGCTGGCTAATCTTCTGTAACATATGTTAAGACTTAGAAGGATGACAGTTGGCACTGAGTCTTGCCAATTACTTGGTATCCCATTAATTCTGGAAGATCAGCCAAAGATGAGCCTGGAGACCTGAACGGACACCACCATTTGTTGAATAAACTTATAAATGTCATCAATAAAATGGTCATAAAGTGTGATTCTCAGCAAAATTTTCTCAAGTAGTAATAGAGAATGCCAAACTATGAGACCAGTCATGAATTCTTAACTGAGTAGACAAAAATGTATTACTCAGTCTCACTTTCTTTCCTTAAGGGGTAGAATTTCCCTTAGCACTGAAACATATCACCTCCTTGCCCAAAGGGCAGTATTTACAGTAAAATTTCACTTATTTTTGGTCTTTAGGTTATATTTCTTACTCTCACAATATTTTGTTTTTTTAACTATCAAATATATTGTTTTAATGAAATTAAGGAACAGAAAACAGCTCCAATGTCATCATTCAGAAATCAATAAAGGCTAGGCTTTCAAAATTTTTCTAGGCATCTAATTTACATCTGTATCCATATAAAATTATTCTTTTTCTATTTTTTAAAAACTTTATTTTATTGAGGTAACATTAGTTTACAACACTGTATAAGTTTTAAAGATATAGGTTCATACCTCTTCAATTGTTTGTTACCCCACCATACTCACCAGTAGAACCAGTAGCCCTCTAATACAGTACATTTGCCCCCCCCCCAACCCCACTCAGGGAACCAGGATTCTGCAGTCAAATTTCTAGGGCTTTTTTATTGTTGTTGTTGGTGGTGGTAGTGGTGATGGTTTTTCTTTGTTGTTGTTAATTTATTTTATTTTATTGTGGTATATTACATTATTGTGTACCCCGGAGTTTTCTCATTTCCTTAACACCTGCTAACCATCTTATTCTTTTATGCCCTCTACCTACCCTGTTTTCTTTCATCTCCTCCTATTTGTTCTTTTGTTCAGTTCTGTTGGTAGTTTCTACTTTTTCTTATTCATTTGTTTGTTTTTTCCTGTATCTTTTATATAAGTGAGGCCATCCTGCATTTCTCTTTTTCTTTCGGCTTATTTCTGCTAATATGAGCCCTTCTAGCTCCATCCATGTTGCTCCAAAAACATGTTTGTCCTTCTTGGTTGATGCATAGTATTCCATCATGTATATATACCACATTTTTTTTCAGCCATTCATCGGTTTGGGGGCATTTGGGTTGTTTCTATATCATAGCAATTGTAAACAGAGCTGCAATAAACATGTGCATACAGGTATCCTTTTTAATTAGTGTTTTCATGTACTCTGGGTAGATTCCCAGTAGTGGGATTGCTGGGTTGAATGGTAATTCCACTTTTAGTTGTTTGAGGGTTCTCCACACAACTTCCACAGTGTCTGGACCAGTTTGCACTCTCACTAGAAATGTAAGAGAGTTCCTTTTTCTCCACATCTGCGCCAACACTTGTTGTCTATTTTCTTTATATGGACCTTTCTTCCTGGTGTAAAATGGTATCTCAGTGTGGTTTTAATTTGCATTTCCCTGATTATTAGTGATGTGGCATATTCTTTTATATGCCTATTAGTCATCTGTATTTTCTCTTTGGTGAAAGGTCTTTTTAGTTCTTCTCCTCATTTTTTGACTGGGATTTTTGCTTTGTTTTTGTTGAGCTGTATGAGCTCTTTGTGGATCTTTTTTATCAGACCTTTGTCATTTGTCTGGAGGGTAAACTTTTCTCTCAGTTGGTTGTGTTTCTTTTCATTATGTTTATTCTCTTTTGCTATACAGAAATCTTTTAGTTTGATAGTTTGATATGGTCTCTCTGCTGTTTATGTTTTCCTTTTTTTTTTTTTTTGACAGCTGTAGTTGTTGCCAGAAATGGATTTCTGAAGTGAAATTCGTGGAGGGTTTTGCCCAGGTTGTTCTCTGTGTATTTTATGGTTTCAGAATGTGACATTTAAACTTTTTTCCTGTTAGTCTAATGTGATACTAATAAGTCTTTACAAATAATTCAGGCAAAAATGTCTGCAGCAGTTCACTACAAATGTCACAGAAAAATTTTTTTGCCTTTTAATATGGGAATTAGTATTATTACAGAGTCTCAGATTTTTTATGAGTACTTAAAATTTTGGATCTTAGCAGAAACTGGGTTCACATGAACTCACTTCAAATTATTGAAATTTCCATTTTCTAGCTAAAATTTCAAAGCCTAACCAAAAAATTATAAAGATAACCACAACTAGTAATATGATGAGCATGAAAGTAAATTAAAAATAAATAGTTATGAATGCTAATGAGAGACCACTGGGTAAATGAGGAACTCAAAAAATCAAAACATATATAGAGACATATGACAAAGATAGTACAACATTCCAGATGCATGGAATGCAGCTAAAGCAATATTAAGAGGAAAGTATTTATCAATACAAGTCCCTAGCTAGAGCAATAAGGTAAGAGAAAGACATAAAAGGAATATAAATAGGAAAGAATAAAAAATTATCATTATATGCAGATGACATAATTTGTGTAGAGATAAAAAACAGAAAAACTAATTGAAACAAATGAAACAGTTCATTAAGGTAGCTGGCTACAAAAACAACACACAAATATCAATAGCCTTATGTGCAGAAAATCAGTTTGAAAAAATAAGTTCAAAAAAAGCCACTCCATCTACCATTGTACCAATGAAAATTAAGTACTTGAGAATAAATCTAAAAAAAGATATAAAATCCCTATACAAAGAAAACTATAAAATATTGCTTAAAGAAATACAAAAAGACATAAATAAAAGAAAATATATCTTTTGCTCATGAATTGTAAGAAATAACATTATCAAAAAGGCCATCCTACCAAAAGTAATCTACAAATTCAATGCAATTCCAATAAAAATCTCAATGACATTTTTCAAATTAATGGAACAAAAAATACTGAAATTCATCTGTATGAACTAAAGACTTCCAATAGACAAAACATTACTGACCAAAAGAAGAGAGAATAGCGGTATTAATCTCCAAACTTCAAATTATGTCACAAAGTCATAATAATTAAACATACATGGTACTGGAGCAAAAACATACATGCAGATGAATGGAACAGATTAGAATGCCCAGAAATAAAGTCTCATATGTATGGTCAACTAATCCACAACAAAGTGGCAAAAAGCATATATTGGAACAAGGATAGCCACTTCAATAAATGGTGCTGAGAAAACTGGACTGCTACATGCAAAATAATGAAGTTAGACCTTTACACCTCACACAAAAACCAAGTCATACTGGATAAAATACCTGAATGTAAGACCTATACAGACCTATCCCAAAGAAACTTCTTTAAGGACACATCTATTAAAAAAAAAAAAAAAAAGCTGGGAATATATCAAACAAAAAAAACTTTTGTATAGCAAAAGAGACAAAAGCCTAAAAAAAAAGACATACACAAAGGACAGGAAAATATTTTGGCACTTTTCTCAACTAACATGGGTCTGTTGTCTATCAAAAGTTCCAAAGAACTCACACAATGTGACAAAAATAAGGCAAAAACCCAGTCAAAAATTGGGGAGGGGAGCTGAAAACACACTACAAAGAGGAAATACAAAAGGCCAGTGAGCATATGAAAAGATGCTTTACATCACTTATAATCAGGGAAATGCAAATAAAAATGAGATACTACTTTATACCCATAAGAATGGCCAACATCAAAAAAATGGGCAACAAGTGCTGACATGGATGTGCAGAAAAAGGAACACTCCTACTCTGCTGGTGGGCATGCAAACTGGTCCAACCACTGTGGAAAGCTGTTTAGAGGATCCTCAAACTATTGAAAATGGACCTAGCATTCAATCCAGCATTTTCACTTCTGGGAATCTACACAAAATATGCACAAACACTAATTCAAAAGGACATCTGTACGCCTTTGTTTATTGCAACACTATTTACAATAGCCAGGATTTGCAAACAACCCAAATGCACCAAACTGAGGAATGGATTAAAAAGTTGTTGTGTAGTTACACAATGAAATATTATTCAGCAATCAAAAGTGAAAAACTCATGTCATTTGTGATGACATGGATGGACATAAAGGAATCATACCAGTGGAAATAAATCAGAGATAAAAGACAAAAACTGTACAGTATCATGTGTAGTTGGGATAGAAAAAAACGAACAAAAGGTAAAGCTGACAACAGAACTAAGCACACAGCTAGGGAGTTGGGGAGATGGGGAAAGGGAGTAATCATGAAAGGAATGAGAACAAAATATCAAGATGATGATTCACTGGCGATATTGTGGTGGGTGGTGAGAGAAACCCAGGGAATAGAGCAATACACACACATATGCATAAATAATAAAAATAATACGTATTAAAAATAATAAGAAAGAAAAGTCAAATTGATTTATAGCAAAAAAGAGACATGAAATATACACCCAAAATAAACTGACTATATCAAATAATCTAATAAGAGTGCATGATTCAGTAGAAGGAAAGATACAACATTTTATATGACATTTGTCCTATAACCTGGCATAACCAGGTGGTTTTAGAAACTGTGCAACCCATCCCAGACAAAATCCCTAAAGAATTTGTGAAGAGAGTAATACCTTTTTGAACTCATAATACATGTAGATACATGTATGTTGAAAGTTTTTCAAGGAAGCTATATTTTTTCCAGAAGGCCCTCTAATCTGGGAGGTTAAATAGCTATTAAGTCAACCTTTACAATTCTCCATCTGCATTGCCTTCTAGTTTCTACAGATCCCAGTTTCCACATAAATTGATCCCTATACCCTACATGTTAGGACATTATATTATCATTTCCATGTGTCTAAAAAATATAGGCAATACTAAATTCAGATTCCTTACAAAATGCATATTAAGGTATTTGAAGATTTTTTTTTAATATTCAGAATTCTTATCTTTCCCGGAATTGAAAAATTTTGATTTTATTGATTAATAAATTTTAGAGTACAAAATTTTACATAAATTAAATATTATTTTTATAAGCAACTACCTTGATTAGTTCTTGATTTTAGAATTTTTGGAGAAAATCAGATGAGGACTCAACACAAGAGTACATGATAACTCTTCACGGGTGACCTGGTGGTAGGAGAATGTTAGGGTACACAACAGTACCCTAAAAAGATATATATGTTCAATTAATTTTTTTTCTTTTTTGCTCTTTTCTATTTCTTCTTCTTTCATTTGAGATCTTGTTTATATCCTACTTCCAGGCCCTCATAGCAGAGACTTCTAATTCTTCTAACGCATTAACAAACCCATACTCCCTCTCACAAATCTGTTTTCATTTTCCAAGTCTTCTATTTGATCTAGATTAATGTTTTCAAGATGAAAATAATCCTAACTTGAAATACTTCCTAAACACTGGGGGAAAAGGCATTCCTCTTACTCAAAATGGGAAAATGTGCAAACCTGTATTTTAAACTCAGTCTGAGGGAGCTCAGTTTCCAGGACAATTTTCCAACCTGAAGGTAGAACCTGTAGAGAGAAAGTAGTTCAGTAGCTTCATCTTCTGTGTGGGAATTAAAAAGGTTTTCTCAAAAACTTTAATGAAGGACATTTTAGTCCAGAAATTCTACCACTTTTAATAATCCTGATAACTGTATAGATTTTAGACTAGCCTTTAATTATGAAAATTAAATTGTAGGAACAGTTCAATCAGAATTTCAGAGAGCAGTGAAACTTCAGGCAGTCAACCAGTAAGAATGAAAGTTAATTAACTTGTTTTTTATTTCTTCATTTGTTGTATACACAGACCCATGAAAATGCAAATAGATTTGGAAAATGTACTCTAATGTTCTGAAAAAGGTCAAGGTTTGCTTACTTAAAATGTATATCAGTACCAAAGATATTAATTCTTTTTCTCACTGTGTATATAATAGCAGTTAATAATAAATTTATGCAAAATTTTAGAATGCTAAATAGATTCCACAACTGCAGTAGAAATCATTTCTTGTATCCCTGTATACCCATGGTATAAGAAGTTATTTTAAGTCTATAAATACATATTTATTATATATTACTATCTTAGATATATCTATGAAGGCAAAAAGGCTTTGGTTTAGAAAAAAAATTAAACAGAAAGTATCCTAATGGATGGAAATTTCATCAGATAGATAAAAGGTTCACAGAATAAACCAAAACTGTGATGACTATTAGGAAGCTTTCATTGACTGACTATGTATATTTTAAATTTAATGATCTCAAATACCATGATAAAAGGAAGTTTCAAGTAGACAAAACTTAATGCTATGATAATGTACACTTGCATTAATTTTATATGAATTTAGTGTTCACCCTTCTCACAGACTCCAAATAGTGCACACTCTAAAACTGCAAGCATGTAATGATATGTTGATGTTGACATAAGACACCATATCTTGTTCTAAACCTTTTATATTTGTTATCAATCAAATGTCACTGCTTATTTATGTAATATTTCTTCAACATTAAGATTTCATTGGTCTTCAGCACTTAATATTTAGTATTAAAGAAAGTGCTAAGGGATGTTGAGATTTAAAATGATTATTTGCGTATTTTAAAACATTTTGTTTCTAATTTTGTTATCAATTTTTTAAATGTATGAAAAGCAACAACTTCTTTTCATGGCACTCCTTAGATAAACTAAGTGTTTTAGATTAGTCTTGTGAGTTACTCTATTTTAAACTTGACCAATGCTGCTGTCAGAACATAGTATTAAAAATAAATATTTATCACAGACTACTTCTTATTTCTTTGCTTTTTGACAGGGGTTACCTTCTAGGCACTAGTCATTTAATGATGGGGAGTGGGAGAGTAGAATTCAACAGAAGTTTATCTTTTTTCCAGCCCCAGGGAGCTGAGGAATGACACTCTGTGAAGTATTATTCTCTATTTCTGTACAAGACAATGGTAATGTAAGGAAGTGAATCAGCAGATTAGCTTTCCTTCACATCCAACAGGTACTTGGCAATATCCCAGATTTTATAAATTCTGTAAGAAAACTGTATTTTTCCATTACTAATATTGTAGCAGTAGTTGTGTCTTCAAGCTAGTGGATAATTTTGGTCATCAATGTGATCTTAAGGTAAGGTAATGGTATTTGTTCTTTTGGAGAAAGTATTTAGTTCAAACTACCCTGCAATTTTAGTATTAGTACAAAGCTCAGAAAAGATTCACAAATATACAAACTACTGCATGTAGTGTTGATTCTAACTTGTAGGGTAGAAAAATTCACCATAATTTCAAAACAATCCACTTTAATTTTAATCAGTTCTATTGCTCCTATCATTTTTTATAAAAACATAAATTAGTTTGTCATCTAGAAATCTGAATGCAAATTCAGTTTTTCTTCTTTAGGTTAAAACAATTCCGGTTAGCTCAACATATGCCTAATTCCAATTTTTATATATTTTTCTTAATTTTTTTATATTTTATAGATTTTCTAGTTTTTATATATCACTCAAAAAACTTGAAGATCAACACTGGAATCCTATTCTACTTGGAACCTAAAAAGTATAGAAAAAAAGATAAACAAACATATTATTCCAACTGGGAAAAAAAAAATCCATCCCATTTCTGCATAAAAAGTATTGGTTAACTTACTCTCTTGAAAAAATTCTCCACAATCACCACAGATGAAGTCACTGCAAGATTGTTACCCCTTCCTGTTGCCAGCACCAACACTGGCCTATGCAGTCCCCTCTGAGTATTTTCATTCTGTTCTTACATTCCTTTCACTGTTTTCTTGAGTTGTTGTTTTTTGGTGTTTTTTTTTTTCCTTCTCATACAGGCCACGTCATGCAAGTCTATATTTGGGCTCCTTTTTCTTTGAGTAATCCAAGGAATAACACACATCATACCAAAGTTACATGTCTTGCCAACACCAAAATGGGTTCTGTATTCAAATACAAAGATGACATCTGGAATGATATTGTGTATTTCAGCTAGTTTCCTGAATTATATCTTAGGTGAAGGATATCACTGACCACTTGTTTCCTCTGAAAAAGACTGTTGCTTCTGAACTTCCTGGTATGACTACTGTGTTCTGCCTTTCTTAGTTCTGAGTTCAGGAAAACCAAGGTAGCATTTAAAGAAAGGAGAGAATAAAATGCATACCCCACAGTCAGTCAATTCTTATAAGGTTATCAGTCAATGCTACTTAGCGAAGCCCAAACCCCTTTCTCTTCCAGGATGATAGCTAAGGTCTAGGAGTAAAATACTGAAGACTCCTCAGGGCATGATCACCTGAACCCAGGTTGTCATGTCAGATTCCTGCTCCCAATACTGATAGCACCTTCTTCAGGGAGTCCCTCTCTACACTGCAGGACAACTGTGTACTGTCTCTTGTAGGTGATAATGACCACTAAGTATTAAGGGATAGGATCACTTTTGATAAGTGATCAAAAGTGATCCTATAAACACCCATAAAATCAATCAAGGAGATAGATACATGATCTCAAGATGTAGTTGAGTACTAAGGAGTTACTGTGCTAGAGGCAGATAGTTTAATAGGTGGATAGTTACAGATAGTTACCTGTAGGACTTGTATAAATGCTGGGATAGACATGGGAACTATTAACTAGCTCTTCCAGAATAAATGTGTAGATGCTGCACGGATCTAGAGGGAAACGGGGACCAGATCTCCTTATAGTTTTGCAGATCTGTGGACCTATATGAAGAGGAACAACACTGTAGCTGCTCACTGTAAGTGGAGATCCCTCAGGAACCTTGCAAGAACTCAGGATAATGAAGATATACCTTCCGATTAAAGTTTTACTTCATCAGAAATGTATAGATCAATTTTCTTATGGTAGAATGTGGCTATTTTATGTAGTAGAAACAAGAATTGTTGAAAAAAACTGTCAGAAAAAATCTGAGCTTTTGAGGTTCACTCTGGTCACTCCATCCTCTCCTCACCCTCCCAGCTCTTCTGTGAAAAGTGCCATCTTATCCAGCACCAGAGTCAGTCAGCTTTACTTGAAAGTGACAAAGCCTCTCCCTTAGTTGATATAATCCTACTGAAAAAGAGAAATTATCACTCATAACAGACATATAAATTCTAGAACTTTGCCTGGTGATAAAGTTCCCTTACCTATGTATATGGGGTATAAAACCATCAAAAGCTAGCTTCAAAAAAGTAGAAAACTGCTCAAAAGTGAATAATCCCCATAACTGGTGGTCTGAACCCTGAGGAACTTCAGAATTAAGGTAGGATATAAGAATAAAAAAATAGTTATTTAACTAAAACAGTTTTAATCTAACTTCAATAAAAGAAAAAAAACCAATTCACATAATATTTGAAAGAAATGTTAATCTACAGAATCATGCATATGTTCTATGATTGTTCAGATGAGTCACGTATATATGTGGTATTAAATTTGGGAGAAAATTATTATTGAGTGCAAACAGTTAATACAAATTTGTAAAACTTAAAAATGAAATAATTTCAAATATCCTCTAATTATTTTTTACATATGTATTTTCTTTACATCATTATATATGCCAAAGTTCTCCCACCACCATGTCACCTAAGAACTATCATCCTAATCTATTGTGTTCATCTCTTCTCTGATTTCACCCTCCTGCCTTCCCCCTCCCTTACTGTATGCTTTAGCTCTGTTGTTAACCTTATCTTGTCCTTTTGTTTGTTTTTTCCCCCTATGTCCTAGATATAAATGAGACCATCCAGTATTCATCTTTTTCTTTCTGGCTTATTTTTTGCTAACAAGATTCCATCTAGCCCCATCCATTATGCCACACATGACACAGGTTTGTCTTTTTGATTGTTGAATAATATTCCATTGTATAAATACACTGCAATATTTTGATCTATTTATTTGGGGTATCTAGGTGGTTTCCATATCCTGGCTATTTTAGATAGTGCTGCAAAAAACACAGGGAGAATAGGTTTCCTTTTTTCAGTTAGTGTTTTGGTATCTTTCTTGAAGAGAATTCATTAAGATGAGAAACAGTCTCCAGCAATTATTAGTGATTATATACACTAGTGGTGGTTTTTTGTTTGTTTGCTTGTTTGTATATACCAAGTCAATGCCATCTGTCTAGGGTCTGCACATACCTGGGGTTTCTTGTTCTAGGTCTATGATGGGAGAAAACAATACATAAACTTTAAAGTCCTGAGCCCCTAAATGTAGCCTGCACATCACGGCTGTCCTATGGTAACATCACCAGATGGAGGGAGTCCTATATTTCCAAAACACAAATGATGATATAAACTAATATCACTGTGCTAAAAAATGTAAAAACTGAAGAACAAATGAACATATATATCCCTGATCTGTTTAGAAAAATTTATAAATGGTAGAAAATTATATATATATATATATATATATATATATATATATATATATACCATAGGGTTTAATCCATATATATGCCATATATGCCATAGTGATATATATGTCATACATAATGTGATTAATATGATATCCTTTTCAAACTCTCCACACTAATATTTGATGTTAATTACATTTTCCTAATCTTGTTTGCTTGCCTAGTGATAACTGGTCCTTACTCTTTTTGATTACAGGAAGCACAAGGGCTGAAACCAAACTTAATGCCCAATTAAGATTGTCAGTGAAATTATGTGGGTACTTATCAGACTGTTTCTCCAATACCTCACCCTGCTGTTTGGGTCCTTAGACCTGATCCTTTACCTCTTAAAAATGCAAACTGCATGGTAACACCAGGAGAAACCTGCATGAGATCAAGGATGAAGGCTTTGTTCCCAGGCATACCCTGGGATGCCAAGTTGCAGCCTGGAATTTTTACAGCAGAGTTTTAAACCCCTGACAATGAGAGTTTATAATGGAAATGCTGCCAGACCTTTAACTATAGCGACGCCACTATAATATTTATAAGTACCTTATACTCTTTCCAAACACATGTGCTCATTACTTGTGTCTGCTTCTGCCTCACTTCGGGGGAACCTCTCTGTATAAACACAACAGATTGACTTGCTTATACATTCAGACTCTAATTGCTCTCCATCTCTATCTGTTTGAAGAAAGCCTGCCCCAGGGGCCAAGCAATGAAGCCTCTCCACCATGCTTCACCTTCAGTGCTTGGAGCCACACAGCCTTCCTTTGTCATTTCTGACTATTGGGGTTAGTCAATATTTATCTCCTTTAGAATTTACTTATAATTATTTCTTTCAATGAAATACCTGAGGGAGAACACGCTGGTGGGTTGGAGACAACCCGTGATCCAACTGGTTCTGACAGACTCTGACCATTAGGCAGGTTTTAAGTAAACAGGGGGTGAAACAGCACACACTAGTGAAAGGCCACTCAAAGTGCTGACAGCTTATCTGGTCCAACATAAGTAGGTTTCCAGGGAAATTGAGCACCTAATAGTGATGTGGAATGACAAGGATTTCCTTACTCACAGTAATTGTCTGGTTGGACATGCTGAACTGTTGTTCTGAGAAAGAGTATGCAGGCATGCATGGTTTCAAGTGAGAAAGTGCCCAACAAAAGGACATGTACCTTCTTCTGCAGTGTAGACAATGCAGGGCAATTCCACACTGTGACTCAGGTCACTGGATTTCTGTACCCGCAGGGTGGAACACCTAACGGTATTACTGAGGGAGAGTGCATATTAGTCATGAAACTTGCAGTCAGCTTTGGTACCCAGTCCTCAGAATGTGACTGAGTTTATTGGTAGTGGTCTCATGGCCTAAGACTTTCAGACAGAAATGAATCAGATCAGATTTATACACAGTAATCATGTAGAGTCCAAAGTCATGAAATCTAGTAAAAGTTGCACCGTAAACTGATTTACAAGGCCCCTTAGCATGCAAAGAATAGTGCTGGGAGATGGTCAGGCCTGGTCACATTAGTTATTTTGGACCAGGCAGCATGAACACAGGGAACTTTCCTCAGTCAAACACCATCTATCTCAGACAGATGAAAAACCCCCATTTCGATGGCTCATCATGACAACACATAGTCATATGGAACATATACAGAGACAGATTAATTAACTTATGCAACAAACATTCTTCCAGAGTAAGGTATCTCAACAGATGGCATGCAGCCTAGCAAATTAAAATGATTTGGTAAATAAACTATAACACAGAAGGCAAGCACTGTGGTCATCTGAGTCCCCAATTCTCCTAATGGGAAGGAAGGTAACATGTTGGTGGAGAGCAGTGCATGCTCATTCTCCTGGAACAGAGCTTTGTCCCAAGACACTTTGGGGACACTCTGTATTCGATGCAAGGCAGGAGAACTTTGGGGACCAACCAGAAAGTAACAGTCAAAGCACCTACTGCTGATGAATTTCTGTATGCTTCCAGACTGTAAATACTGGTCATTCACAGGCGATGTCTGCATGCTGACACTGCTGGCAAGCCACATCATCACAGCTCTGAGATCAAGGGAAGGGAAACAGTTTCTGTTAATGACCCGATTATGAATATCAATGTCACATTTGTGTTTTTAGTGTTAAATAAAGGAAAGTAACTGCACTAGCATTTCAGTATGCCTGGTTAGAGAGATTAATACATGAGTTGGTTACTTATTGTTGCTCATGGAACCATGGCACAAGGACCCTCCCTGACTTGTTGCTACTTTTTCCCTCCAAATATCTGTCACTGTCAGCACACAGAACTAATTCAGTTATAACAGAGCACTAGATTAAGTTAATATGTGCAGGTACTGTATGGAAAAGTAATACAATTGTAAGAGTATAGCAGAAAATGAAACACAAGTAAGTGAGACCTAAGGAAAGAACATCTCAAAAGAAACATTTAAGAGTGCATGGTCATTCTCTCTTTCTTTGTACCAAGACAAAATAATGCACTTCAGAAAACAGGACAATCACCACCTCCTAGGAAAACCTCAGGCCTCTTTGAGTAGAGGTGGCCTTCAGAATTCAGAGATGTCATTGGTGACACAGAATTGAGGTGTTGTGAGGCCCTGGTCTCTGGCATGGTTTCTGTGTGTAGGGATTCCAGCAGTGGTCAGGGTGCTGGGTTTGTTCACAGGGCACAGGACACCTGCCCAAAGACAGAGCTGTCCCAGGCCCCCATGCACGCACTCTAATTTAAATGCCATGTTTTGGAACCAGTCTATATTTGAATAGTTGCTTTTAGATAACTCTTGAAAACAGAAAGCAAATGCTATAATTTTAAAGAACTATTTGGCAATTAACCCATACAGAATAACAATTCTACAATTTTTAGGTGTAGGGGAAAAAATTCAGAAATTTAATGTTAAAGACCTTTTGGTCCCCCCTCCCACCCCCCTCATCATAGTTTGTCAGCATCTACTATGAAAGATACAAGGGAAAAGTAAAGATGCAAAGTTTACTAAACAAATAAAGAACTGAAATTTTTCACAGTTCCTTTTCTCAAAAGAAGGGTGACACCATAGGAATCACTTTCTTTTCAACTGTAACATATACAATGAAGAAAAAGCAAAGGGTTATTTTTTGCAAAGGTAAAACTAAAGCTAATATAATCATGCTGAACATAAAAATTTTTTTTCAAATGGAGAGAAAGTTATTTCCCCTTTCATGAATATGTTGCCATAATATGGCTAAGCAGCTTTGAGGAGCTGAGTACTATTTACAGAGATTCCACCCTCCAACTGAAGGAACCTCTGAATCAGAAAGGATGCTGTTCTCAAGAAAGATCACTCAGTCCTCTGCAGGGGCCACTTTCACCTCTGATAAGACAGCAGCTCAGAATGAAGCAAATGATGTTTCAGAGCTGATGAAAATGTATATAACATCCTGTTACTTTCAAACTTAGAAGTCTTAAATCCAAGTACACATTTATGTGTGTATGTATGTATGTATGTATTAGAGTTATATAAGTAATATAAGCAGTGGATAGAATCCAATGAAACTGTGGAAAGGTCATTTTTCAAAAAGAAATACTGATTTTCTTGTTTGGCCTTACTTGCTATCCAGGCTCTCTCACCTTCATGTGTCCCTTAGAAAGATGGACATGGTTTTGTCACAAAGCAGGTGGCTTTCCTGACTGACCCCATGGAAAAACAGAATGATTTCATATTTTCTTTCTGTTAATAAAGGAAACCCTTGGAAGAGTTCTTTACCTCAACTCTCTCTGTCTCCAGAGTTATATAAGAGAGACTGTTGTGGGAGAAGGAGAATGTTCCCACTGAGTCACAAAACTTGAATATGAAACCTAAGGATTCTAGCCTTTCCTCTCCAAATGCATCTAATGATAAACATAAACTGAAACATTCACACACTAAGCTTCAGTAAGAACCCACTGAAACAACTATATATTTCAAAACACATTTGGATTCCAGCCTCTGGAACATTGCTGAAATTTATATTTATATAAATCTCAGAAAATATGCATCTCCCTCCTTAAAATGGATAAGAGAAGTATATTCTGGAAAAATTAAAAGTAGCTACTTTGGAAAGTGAACATCTTCCCTACCTGGCTCAATAATGAACAGCTTCTGGGGCTGTATCCTTCAAGTCAAAAATAAGGTGGACTCTCCCAGTGAGCAAATGTTTGCATAAAACAACAGGTAGAAAACAGCCTGCTGCAAACAACTTGGTGCCTGAACTTTATGTTTCTAATCTCTGCCATTATTAAGCACATTCAGAATTTGTCTTGTAGAGTCTGCAGTCATGAAAGGTAAGAAGAAAGGAAGACAAGTAAATTCCTGGGCCTATCTAAATTAGTGAGACATGGAAGCTGAAACTCACCTCATGAGTGATAAAGAGCTTGAGGAAGCCAGTTAGATGTGCCCAAAGTAGGTCTCCTGAGATAACTGCAAAAGAAATTAAACTCCAAATTTATCAACAACCCATAACTTTACATTGAATACCATTTTATCATTCAGAAAATGAACTTCACTTATATTTCAATAGAAAACACACAAAGGGCTATGAAACTATTTCACCCATATTCTTATTCTTTTGTTTAAAAATAGATACACAAACTGGAAGTCATGCCCACATCATAAAGAGACATAAGTGCATACTTCACAAACGAACTAATGGGAAAAGGAAAGGAGGCATGAGGAATATAAATCACTTACTGTCCCTGCCCCAGTCTTACAGTGCTCTGCTCATCACATCTAAATCAAAGGAGGAAAAAAAAACAATATTATAGGGTGAGTTCCCACCACTGGGAATGGAGCAGGAAGCAATGAAAACATTTAGCCTCTAACCTGCTGTTTCCTTTCCTTTTCCAAAACTTCACAATCTTTTTCAGATAATACATAACTTCATCATCGTTTTCACATTTACCAATGGAATGTTCTATTACAAAGAAATGTGAGTGCAAGGCCATTGGGTTGCTTCAGTCATGTTGCAGAATGCTGTGGTGAGAGACCATCCTTTTGGAGACCAGCACATGCCACATTTTATGCTATTTTATATCGAACTTATGACACAAGAATGCTCCTGAATTATAGCAGTCAATAAAAGAAGAGAACATTCTCGTTTTGCCTGTTGTTGTTGTTAGAAAAATTGTTAATTGTTTTCTTGCTGGCTGTCAAAAAACAATGTTCAAGTGATGAAAGCCAGTTTGGTAACTATATGTCTGATGAGGTAATAAGATCTGCACACTGATAAAAAGTTACTAAGATAAACTTATGGCTATTGACAGCTTAACTGAAGATCGATCTGCCAGCTCCAATACTTTCAATAATCTGACCCATGTTAGGCAAGGGGACAAAATGTTTTTTGTCTAGTGAATTACAAATATGCCTCACTGAATGGCTATTCCATATAGGCTTTTGTCTTTATTACTAACAACGAAACAACCTAAGAAATTGGTGGTGTGCATTGCTAACTTAACAGTCTCTTTCCCCATTCCCCGCCAAAAAATAGAACCACAGAAAGTCATTATCCTGATACATCTCACTTTCAGGTCTTATCTTCCAACACATTGAAAGTCTTCAGAGTATATCTTCCTGGGAATTGTGTTGAATATTAACTTCCTGGGAGTTTAAGTTGACACTATAACAGAAAAACAAACAAAAGTGAACTGAACAATGAGTAGATCAAAGTTGACTGTTACATAATAAATCAGAGTTGTGGAAACACCATTTCCCCTGTTTGGAGTAATCATCACTTCCTTGGTTTAATGGGAAAAAGTCACAGTCCTCTAGTATGTATTTAGTTGTTTTCTATTACATTCTAGAATACTAAAACCACATTGAGATCCTAAGTTAACTTTACAATAGACAAGGACATGAGTTCAGGGGCTTCAGTACATCTCACACACTCATCAACATAAGCATTTGTAACAAAAAAAAATCCTTATATTTTTTTATGTACTTTTGATATAAATTAAATGTAAACCCAAGGAAATCAGCCGCTGGGAATTTTATAGACATCCAAAGGATCATCTGGCTTCATATGATCATTTTACTGGAAGTATTCAGGACATGAAAAAAAAAAGTATTCTGCTTTCATTTCCATAGGAATTAATAGTAACTACATAAAGCTTTGTAAATAAAACCTGCAGGGAATTACTTTCAGCTTTGAAATTGAAAATACTTAGCTATCAGACACAGCTAAAATTTCAATATCAAGCAATTAACCAAAATCAAAAATTAAGCAGAAGGTCTCAGTATGTCAAAGAACAATAATATGTACAAAGAAACAAAAAGCTGAGCAAGATCTAGAAGAGGGTACATTTTGAATGAATGGGTACATTTTTCTCATTGAATCATACCATATCCATTTTAAAGTGTGTGAGGAAAAGTTGGTTATGTGATTATTCTGTACCTTCAAAAACACTCTAAAATTGTACTTGCTAACACTTTATGAACAATCATAAAAAAGTAATTTAGGCTTAATTGCAATAAATCTTATAACAATACTATATAACTAGGTATTTTGATTGTTCTATGGTTTCCATAAAAATGATAAATATTATAACTGCATATCATATAAATCTTATGCTATACTTTATAATAAAATCATAAATAATTCAGTTCCAACAATTTTTTCTTTGATTTTTAAAAAATGTGTTAGCAGATGATGGTGCACAGGTGACAGAGTAGTGGGAGATTCGTAGGACTGACAATGATGTAAAAATTTTTAAAAATTTAAATAATTTTTAAAACCATGTTAGCTTGAAGGGATCATGAGGTTCCTACGATGTAGTAAAGTATATTTTCTATAAAGAAAGCCTTGATACATTACAGAGCCTGAATATCCTATAATTATAGTGAAAATCTTGTGTTTGTGTTCTAAATGTGAATATGTAAATTTTTTATGCAGAAAGATTATTCTTTTAAAGTTTACAGTTTACCTAACTTTGAAAAAGAGTAAGAGCCCATTAACACTCTGAAAAGAGTGTTATACTCTTTTATGAAAAGTATAACCATAAGAACATATTCTTTTTATTCTATCCATTTATTTATTTACTATTATTTTGCTAATTTTTGTTATGCTATCTTGTAAGAAACAATGTGAATCAGATATCCCCCATCTGCAGAGTTATTTGGATTAATTCAGTGATGCAGGTGCAAACAATACTATAAAAAGAGTTCAACTTCCTAAGCAAACAGAACTATCCATCTAGATTCAGGGCATCAGGAAGGATTTCTGTACAATAGGTCATGCACTTTAATTTGTCATTGCTATTGTCTTAAAAAAAAAAAAAACCACAAATCATTACATCTATAGTCTCCTCAAGTTGTCTTCTGAGTCTTTTTAACACAATCATACTAAGTTTAGAGAGTGTCCTTAATTTCTCAAATGGCAATATAGTCTGATCCTAACTAGTATATTTCCTATTCCGGACTTGGAATTAGTCAGATCTCTCCTTAGCTGGTATATTTTATTAGGAAATGACAGAGGTGACAGTCTGGATTCCAAGGTTTCAAATTGGACATTTTTGGTTAATAAAAAAAGCTCAATCTTGTCATGGAAGTTTTGGTTCCAAAATGATACAGTTAAATGAAAAATATAGTTAAATTAAAAAACAATGTTATAAGAGACAGCATTAAATGGATAGATCTAAACATAAACTCAAAGTTCGCCAGTTCCAAATCATTTAATCTCAGAGATATATACTTCTAAACACAAATCCAATGTCCACTGGCTACAAATCACTTAATGTCTCAAACATATATCCTTGTATTCAAATGGAGATATCATTGCCTCCTTTAGACTGTGGTTGCGATTAAGTGAGATATAGTTAAAACAGCTTGAACTTCACCTGTGACTGCAGGTGAAATACCATATTTTAGTTAGTTTAAAAGGTTATAGATTGAGTTGAAAGATGTCCCATGTTTTTGCTGGGCTTCACCTCTCTATTGTTCTGAGCTTATTTAAATAATGATGATGGCAATTATAAAATATGCTTACTACAGTTATTCTATATGGACCTCTAAAACAGTCATAAATATTGCTTTGCATACCTAAAATTGTATCTAAAAACACAATTGCAAATTCTGCTACTTACTAACTGCGTGTCAAGGAGAAAACTACTTAACATATATGAGCATCTATACTAAAATGATGGTTATAATGACTTCCTACTTTATGAAATTGTAGTAATCATTAAAAAAAATAAAAAGGTGAAGCAATTAGAACAATGCCTGTAGGACATTTGTACAACAAAGATAGAAACAGGGCTAAAGTCTCTTCTTTAAAACAATTAACAACAAGCAAACAAGAAAAATATATGTATATATACACATACGTCAAAGAATAATTTTCAAGACATTGATATCAGGCATCAAAAGATAATAAAGAAACGAAACAAATTGAGGATGCCTGATATTGTCCAATTTATTACCTTCAAATGCCTAGTACACATGTAGAGTACTCAAACAGAGACTGGAAGATGTGAGTGAAGAAGATAAAGCTGAGATTCCACAGAGACCAAGAAAGCTGGCTTTGGCAGAACTGGAAAGAAGAGAATATTCTGAAAATTAGCAGACAGTCCTCATGTATTCAGTTCAGTACTGATCATTGAACCATGCCTGGGAGACTAGCATCTGAAAAGAATAGAAGTATGCTCCCAGCCTCCACACAATCTGGAAACATCTGTTCCTACAGCAAGGGTGGAAAAACACAACATGCCAGGTATTAGATAGAATACTCAGAATTGTTTTAAATCCATAGTGGAAAAGCAATTAACACAAGACAAAGTTCTGTTAATTCCCACACATGAAATCATAAAAGCAATACTGTAAAGCATCAAATAGCTTCCAAGTCACTTAACTACACCACAGAGCATCAGACTTTAAAACATCCACCTTCTAATCGAGGTAAAATTCACAATATCTGGCACACAATTAAAATTTTTCAGAAATATAAAGAAACAGGAAATGATCATACATATGCACATATCAAATCAAAATCAATTGTTGATGTGTTAAAATTAGAAAAACCATTAAAAATTACTAAAACTATATTCATCATTATGAAACAAAGGGAAGATATATAATAAAGTTCAAATTAAACATTTAAATGAATCTAACTTCTGAAATGAAGAATATATTGGATGAATTTAATGGCAGAAAAAGCTTGCTGAAGAAAATATTAGTGAATTTCAAACAAAGAAAAAAATATTCAAAATAAAGCACAGAGTGAAAAATTAAGAAGCATATCACTGAACTACAGGACAACTTACAATTAGAAGTTCCAGGAGGAGAAGATGGCAATAGGAAACTATGTTTAAAGAAGTAACTAAAATTTTTCAAATTTGATGAATGTTATATATGTACAGATTCAAGAAACACAATGAAACCCAATACTTAAAAATGAAGAAACTAGAGAAAATCATATTGCTATTAAATTGCTCAAAAACAATGATAAGGAGAAAAGTTCATCTGGAGGAGGCAGGAAAAGGCACATCTGCATAAAAGATAAGCATGATTCCAGGTTTCTAGCCAAAAGTATTACAAACAAAAGGGTGATAAAGACAACATTTAAAATGTGGAAATAAAAGACTGTCAACATAGAATTCTGTGGAGGAAAGTATGAACTTTCAAATACGAGGGCTGAATAAAGACTTTTAGGGCATACAAAAGCTGAGAAATTCTTCACCAGACAGCCTGCAATATAAGAAATGAGAAAGGAACTTCTTCAGGCAGTCAATTCATCAAGAAGACATCAAAATCTTAAATAGACCTAAAAGAATGGCTTGAATGTACATGAATCAATAGAACTGCAAATTCATTCATCATTTTAATAAATTGAACTTTATTAGCATCAAAAATTTTTTATCTGTGAAACACAATACTAAAGAACAAAATGCCAGGCCACAGACTAGGAGAAACTATTGTGAAACACAAATCTGATAGAGTTGGGATCCAAAATATAAAAAGAAAACTTCAAACTCAAAGATAGGAAAACAGTCCCTCTGCAGTCGTGCCATGATGTCATGGCTGCCGCTTCCAGCATTCAGTGGCTCCACTTGTCTCTGGAGGTCAGGAGGAATGGAGCTGGGGTCAGCTGGGAGTGTGAGCACCACTGCAAATCTGGGCCTTGTGAAGAAGCAGGGTGTGTGTGTGTGCGGGGTAGGGGGTGCGGTGGGTGGTTCACCACAGATCCCTCTGGGTTTACCTCCACTCCAGTGAGCCCTCATCAGGAATAAGTACCTCAAAATGATTTTCAACCACAGAAACCAAATAAGTGAAGTACAGGAAGAAAGACCCTTAAACTTAATGACACACAGGCAGGACTCAAAAAGAACAAGGTGAGAACCACCAAGCACTGAACTGGAGAGCAAACAAAACAACTCCACCTACAATGTCACTAAGGAGCTTTGAACAAAACCTGGCACATAGATGCTGTCAGTAAGGGCACTGCACATCCCCTTTGCTCAGACAGAGAAGGCCTGCCGAATGGCAGTGGCCCCACAGCACAGCTCCAAAGGAAGAGACCAGGAGACCTACCATCAGCTGATGGCTGTGCCCATTGAGGAGCTGCTCTATCAAAACATAAGCCTGGGAATCATGCCCCCAAAGCCGAAGACCCGAAACTTAATGTGAAGGCACAACAAAATGTTGCAGAAAACAATGGAGATGAGATTCACCAAGAAACAAGAAGCAATGATACAAGCCAAAGGTGTTCGAATTTTCCCAAGAAAGCAAAAGCAGTACAGGAAACATAAACAGCACACTCTATCAAGTCCCAAGAAATCATACCCTCACCAAGGGGTGTAAGAGAAAGTAGATCCAGAAAAGAAAAAAGAAAAAGACTAAAAGTCTAAACATGGACAAACAACAAAAAAAAGGAGGCAAAGTGACCAGAGGGGGTGTAGTGTGGTGGGATATTCCCATTGGGATCAGCAATTATACAATCATGTATCATAAAGAAATCCAAGAATAAAATAAAATGTAAAAATAAATAAATAAATAAATAAATAAATAAATAAATAAATAAATAAATAAATAAATAAATAAATAAATAAATAAATAAATAAATAAATAAATAAAATGAACAAACAGTTGAATATTTCACCAAAGAAGTTAACTTGGAAAATAAGCATTGAAATGGTGTGCAGTGTTATATTTCATCAGGGAACTGAAAGTTTAAGCAAAAATAAGATTCCATTATACACATATTAAAATGATTAAAACTCAAAAAATGTGCACTTGAATTTTAGTGAGGATGTACAGTAACAAATACCCCAATTGATTTATCATGGAAATGGTTAAGTTATTCTTGAAGAAAATCTGTTTGTTTTTGATAAAATTAATATAACACTATTTTATCCAGAAGTTGTTCTCCTATTGAAAAATTCATACACACAAATATTTATAGTCTTATTTTTGCAGTCAACTAGAAAATGTTATGTACTTTAGGATTCCATTTATATAACATTCTGGAAAAGGCAATCCTATAGATTTGGAAAACAGATCAGTAGTTGCCAGCATTTTATTGGAGGTGGATTAAAGGTTGAAGTACTGGGATATTGTGAGGTGCAGGTATATTGTGAGGTACAGAAGTATTTTATATGATACTACACTGATATACATAACATCCTGTTCATTTATCTACATTCTTTTTTTAAAGCAAATAATTTATTTATATATAAATTTCACAAATTTGTAATCCCCAGCATCACCCCCCCAACCTTCCCCCTCTCTCCCACCCCCTGACCCGAGTTGTATTCTTCAATTTGGTTGTTAGCTTTTTATTTTTTTGACTTTTCCTCATAGCTTTTTGTTTATCTTTCCCAAGTCCCACATAGTAGTGAATCCATTTTGTGTCTGTCTTTATCTTTTTGTCTTGTTTCTGCTAATATGATTTCTTCTAGATGCATCCATGTTATCATAAATTCATCTAATTTGTCATTTTTAATTGATGAGTAATATTCCATTGTGTATATATACCACATCTTTTTCATCCATTCATCTATTTTGGGACATTTGCGTTGTTTCCATGTCCTTGAAATTATAAATAGTGCTGCAATAAATATCCCGGCACAGGTGTCTCTTTGCACCCATACTGAAGTCTCCTTTGGGTAGATTCCCAGAAGTGCGATTGCTGGGTCAAATGGTAGTTCCATTTTCATTGGTTTGAGGGTCCTCCACACAGCTTTCCATAGTGGCTGAGCCAGTTTACATTCCCACCAGCAGTATAAGAGTGTTCCTTTCTCTCCACATCCTCACCAGCACTTGTTGTTGCCTGTTTATTTTTTTGATGTGGGCCATTCTCACTGGTGTCAGGTGGTATCTCATTGTGGTTCTGATTTGCATTTCTCTGACTGCTAGTGACATTGAGCAATTTTTCATGTGCCTGTTGGCCATTTGTATCTCCTCTTTGGAGAAGTGTTTTTTTAGTTCTTCTCCCCACTTTTTGATTGGGCTTCTTGTTTTGCTTTTGTTTAGTTGTGTGAGTTCCTTGTGGATCTGCATTATTAATCCCTTATCACTCTTGTGGAGGGTAAAATTTTTTTCCCATTTGGTTGGGCCTTCTTTTAGTTTTTTCTATTGTCTCTTTTGTTGTACAGAAGCTTTTTAGTTTGATGTAGTCCCATTGTTTATGTTTTCCTTCAATTTTTTGCCTTTTGCACATGACCCCAGGAAGGGATTTTTGAATTGTACTTCATTGAGGGTTTTGCCCAAGTTTTCCTCTATGTATGTTATGGTTTCAGGTCTGATATCTGAATCTTTTGTCCATTTTGAATTGATTTTTGTACATGGTGTGAGGGAGTTCTCTTGGTCCATTTTTTTGCATGTCTTGGTCCAGTTTTCCCAGCACCATTTATTGAAGAGGCAATCTTTGTTCCATAAAAAACACTCCCTAAAAACAAGAGCCCAGGACCAGATGGTTTTTCAAATGAATTCTACGTGACATTCAAAGAGGAAATAATACCTATACTACTAAAACCAAAAAATTGAGAAAGAAGGGAAGCTCCCAAACACATTCTATGAAGCAAACATCACACTCATACCAAAACCAAATAAAGACAGCACTAAGAAAGAAAGCTATAGACCAATTCCCCTAATGAACACAGATGCAAAAATTTTAAATAAAATACTAGCAAACAGAATCCAATGATGCATAAAAAGCATTATTCACCATGACCAAGTGGGATTTATCCCAGGGGTACAAGGATGGTTCAACATATGGAAATCAATTAACATAAATCACCACATCAATAAGAAGAAAAACAAAAACCACATGATCATATCAATATATGCAGAGAAAGCATTTGACAAAGTCCAGCACCCATTCATAATAAAAGCCCTTGAAAAACTGGGGGTCAAAGGAACATACCTCAACATAATAAAAGTCATCTATGACAAACCAACAGCAAACATCATCTTAAATGGGGAAAAACTAAAATCATTCCAGTTAAGATCTGGAACTAGGCAAGAATGCCCTCTCTCTCCACTACTTTTTAACATTGTATTGAAAGTTCTAGCCAGGGCAATAAGGCAAGAGAAAGTGATAAAATAGGAAAAAAGGAACTGAAGCTATCATTATATGCAGATGATATGATTCTTTATGTAGAGAACACCAAAAAATCCACAGAAAAACTTCTTGAAACAATAAACCAGCTCAGTAAGGTAGCCGGCTACAAAATCAACACACAGAAATCGGTAGCCTTCCTATACACAAAAAGCCAAGCAGAAGAAGAAGAAATTAAAAATGTCATCCCATTTACCATCGCACCAAAACTATTAAATACCTGGGAATAAACCTAACAAAACCTGTAAAAGAACTATACAAAGAAGACTTTAAAACGCTACTAAAAGAGATGGAAGAAGACACAAGGAAATGGAAAGACATTCCTTGCTCATGGATTGGAAGAATTAGCATCATCAAAATGGCCATCCTACCAAAAGCAATCTACAGATTCAATGCAATCCCCTTAAAAATTCCAATGACATTCTTTAAAGAGATAGAACAAAAATTCATATGGAATAACAAAAGACCTTGAATATCAAAAAACCTCCTCTCCAAAAAAAGAGAGAATGGAGGCCTAACTATTCCAGACTTCAAGCTATACTACAAAGTCATAATACTTAAAACAGCATGGTACTGGTACAACAACCGACAATCAGACCAATGGAACAGAATTGAGAGTCCGGAAATAAATCCACACATATATAGTCAACTAATCTTTGACAAAGGAGTGAAAAACTTACATTGGATCATTTATCTATATTCTTAAAAAAACCTCACAACAGAAAGAGTGAACATTCATTTGTGTAACTTTTTACAAATCATTTGGGAGTTCAGGGATTCCAAGATAAAATGTAGAATATGATCCAACAATGTTCATTTTACAAATATACCTGGCTCTTGAACAATATAGGGGACACATTTGCCCCATTCTGTTGAATCTCCCCTAAAATTTAACTATTAACACACTGTTGTTGATCAGAGTCATACTAAAAAACTAAACAATTAGTTCATATATATTGATTTTTTTTTCTTAATGAGGCAATATTTATTTACAACTGTTCTACTTCAAGGGTCATTAAAGGTACAGGTTCACACACTGTAAGATATATGTCACCACTACCAACCAGCAAAAAGATGAAAAATCCATGGTCACCGATAATAGGAACTCCTACCACCATTGCTGTCCATTCCCACATTCCTTTACTGGTCCCTTCAACTCAACAATCAGGTTTTTAGAATATACTTTGGATTTCTCTGTGCTTTTCTTTTGTTGTTTCATTGTCCACATATGAAGGTATCCAATATTTCTCGTTCTCAATCTAATTTATTTAACTTAGCATAATACCCTCTAGTTCTACTGATATTTTTGCAAATAGCAAGATTTCATGATATTTTGTATAACTGAAGAGTATTCCATTGTGTGCATATATCAAGTCTTCCTAATTCACACATCTATTATTATAAATAGTTCTGGAATGACGTAGGAGTATATGTGTTCATATTCTAAGAATGGAATTGTTGGATCAGATATTAGATCCACTCTTAGTATTTTGAGAAATGTCTATACTGTTTTCTTAAAGGGTAAGTTCAAACATTGCATGTTATATGTATCATGTACTGTATTCTCAAAGTAAGCTAGAGGAAAGAACATGTTATTAAGAAAATCACAATAAAAAATAAATTCACCATGCTGTGCTATGATAATCAACCTCATAAGTTGCATCATCTGCTTATAAGAAAATTCATGTATAAGTGTATCCATGCAATTTAAATCCATGTTCAAGCCAAATACACATGAAACAACTTCAATGAAGGGAGTAGACAAAGAATTTGGTACTTACCTAATTCAATTTAGAAATGAGTGAAGACTTTAAGACAAAGAAAAAGAAAGTATTTCTGAGACTTCACTATAATTGATATATGTGATTCCCATAGGAATATGGGTTAGCAATTCTGAAACCACTATACATGTACACTGGAATTGAACAATTAAATAAATAGATGACAGATCACAGATTCAGGTTTCTTATTGTTGAGTGGACAGTTACAGACTACCAAAAAAATAAGTCTAGAATTTTCTACAGGGTAACTGATGGAGTTTGAGACATAAATATGGGGTCATATTCAGCATAAGATGCAGATGAGTTCACATATATACATGTGTTTGTGTAAAATCATAGCTTAATATATACTTACATTTTCTTTGCCTGTCAACAAAGGAGGTCACAAGCATTGACATTCCAATAGCATTACATATGCCTGCCCCCCAGATCTCAGTTGTTAGTGTCATTCCCTACCAATCAAATGAACTTGTGTTCATTAGAAATGGTTGGTTCTAGACCAGGGACAGGAAATATTTAGTTTGAGCCAGGACACCTTATAGTACCAGGAAGCAAGGATGTACTAAAAAATAACAATAAATAAACAAAACCACAATGACAGGGTATATAGAAAAGAATACAGGAACCAACTCTAAAAGTCCTCAGTAGTTAACTCTAGAACAATTTTAACAACAAAAGCAAAGTATAATGAAATATCTGTGATTTCCTAATGGTAGATAAATAATTGAGTGTATAAATAAATGAAGAATATAAAAATCTCTAATACAGAAAAATTTCAGGTATTTTATGTAGAACACAAATAGCTTCCCATTCTATCAGAGTAGGCTGCTCATAGTGACTCCTTCCAAAGAGTGTAGTATAGAAAAAGAAGGCAAAGGGAGCAAGAAAAAATTTACAGCAATGAAGTCAACATCAGAACATTTTGATAGTGTCAAACTTTAAATGATATTATATATATAAATTGTCTTTTACCTAAAACATCAGATAAATACAAAAAGAGGCACAGTCTATAAGATATCTTGAGCATTACATTTCAACTGACATCAAAAAAAGGGGAGTCTGAGAAACTGTCACATACAGAAGAAAGCTAAAAATATATGACTTAGAGTGTTAGGGTAGGGTATTCTAGATAGAATTCTGGAAAGAAAGAAAATAAGATATTATGTAATTACATAAATGATGAGGACAGTAGTGAATAGTGTACTATTATTATTGATTTATTGATTGTTACAATGTAGCAGTAGGGGAACAGGGTGAAAAGTTAAAAAGAAATCACCTATTTTCCACTTTTCTCAATATTTAAAACTTCCAAAATAAAAGGTCTATTTATTTTTATTGATTCTATATATATGAATTATATCATTGCATTCTCCAGGGTTCTCCTACAACTTTGTCACCTGTAAAACTGTCATCTTGATCCCTTGGGCACATCCCTCCTGTTCTTCCCTTCCTTTCTCCCCCTCCCTTGCTTTGTGCTTTATGTCTGTTGTCTGTTCATTAGTCTTTTCCTTATCCTTTTACTGTCTTTCCTTATATCCTTCATATAAGTGAGACCATCTGGTATTTTTCTTTTTCTTTCTGGTCTATTTCTGCTAGCATGATCCCTTCTAGCGTCATCCAAATTGCCACAAATAACATGGGTTCATCTTTTTTGATCACTAAATAATATTCCTTTGTGTAAATGTACCACAACCTTGTGATCTAGTCATCTGTCTTGGGGTATTTAGGTTGCTTTTGTAACCTAGCTATTGTAAAAAAGTACTACAATAAATTAAGGAGTATAGGTATCCTTTTGAATTAGTGCTTTTTTTTATACTTTGGGTATATTTCCACAAGTGGAATTGTTGGATAGAATGGTAATTCCATTTTCAGTAGATTGAGGGTCCACCAAATAGCTTTCAATAGTGACTGGACCAGAATAAAAAAACTTTAGAATAAAACTTTAGGATAAAAAAAACCTTTAGAAATAAAACTTTAGAATAAAAAAACTTATTTAAAAAAGTATTATTTTGATAAGAATAGTACTTGACATTTTCTTTATCACCATTATAATTATGTTTATTATATGCTTATTATTATGTTTATTATGTTTATTATTAACTATTCATATTAATTTATTTTCAATGTACCCAATACTGGTGGAGCAGTTTATATCTCTTAGTATCATTTTGTTTCATTGTCAGAATCTCAAACTACAGATTTAAAACTTAATGCAGTACACTAGTAATCAAGGGCAGATATATATTTTAAGAAACCATAACTTACATAGCTTTAGAGATTCTCCTTTAAAAAAAATGCAATGTTATACAGACAAAATTAAGTTCAAGTTTTAAAAGTCTGAAGGAATCTGAAATTCTACTTTAATACTATAAGGAAAATGGGTTAAAATCCTTAGCCTTGAGATGTTAGCAAACAACACTTAGACCTTTCATTTCAACAGTGCTTCCATTATGTGGTAGTGGACCCTGAACAGTATAAAGGGGAATAGGAGAGAAGTTGCTCTTTGGCCTCTCTCAGAGTTAGTCTCTTTCTCTCTGCTTGCCTGCCTGTGTATATGGTGTTCCACGTCTCAGAATAAATGCACATTGGAGATTATAAAGACTTCAAGAATCTTCTTTCATTTGCCCAAATCTACATAAACCTGCCTATCCTGGCATGGTGTACAATTGCCTTTACTGTTCTCACCTTGAATCAACCAATAGCAATCTTTCTTACCCCAATTTTGTGCTAGAGTCACAAGATTAGGAAATTTACCAACTGTTTCTAAAAGAATGAGTATAAATTACAAGATTTTAGCTCTCAACAATTTAGTGGGCTTTAGAGGAATAAATTGGCACAAAATACAACAGATTAAATCATAAGGCAATGAATATAACAAGAGACAACATGTTTTTCCAAATCAATCATGATACAAAAATTATTCATGTAGATTATCTGAGGTCCAATATGATATCCTATGGTTGAAATGCATCAGAATTCTTAAACCACAAAATCTTTAAAATTATAAAAATATTCTCCACAGCTCTCTTGATCAGTGTATTAACCTTCATGTCCTGATTAAGTATAGCCTTGGTCAAGCACAGCCTTGATAAATGAAAGGAAGTAAGGAGGTTCACAACTCCATCAAAGGCCTCTCCCTGAACATTGGTCCACAGGTCTAAACATGACAGCAGGATCCCTCACCAATCAGAATGCAAGTATAATTAACTGCCACATAAGCTTAAAGGGTTCCAACATGTTTGAGCAGGTTGGCATCAAGGGCTTAAGGTGCACCTGTTTATGATTAGTGACAATGGATTCCATACACCACACCTCATTTCTTGGAGGGAAGGAAGAACTTGTTTGAGCAATGATCACAACATTTTCTCTCCTCCAGTTTTGTTGGCTATTGACAGAGTCATTTCAAACTCGTTCACCTGGTTTGCTTTTAATGTTTTTTCTCTCCAAGCCTGCTGTGAATTGGTTTATTTAAACTGCCTGGTTAAACACTCCAAGTGACCTTTCCTCTGTTCTCTTTCTTGTCATTTGGAGACATGGTCTTACAGAATGTATTGGTACCAAATACCACAGCTGCTCTATACTGTAGACTCTGGAGCCTCTTCGATTTATTGTTTGTTTGTTTGTTTGTTTTATCAACACTGGCCTAACTTTAATTCTAAAATTATAAGAGTTCAGCAAGATGGCAGCAGAGTGAAGTTGACAGACTCATCTCCTCCACATATTTACAGTAAAATTCAGCTAAGCAAAGAAAAAGACTCCTGAATGATGAGCAGTTGACTACTATATGCATCAACAAAGACAACACAATGTATAAAAATAGGAAAAATTGAAATTAACCTGTATTTGGAACAATGATAGGGTAGTAAAATCCTATAAGAAAAAGGTTGCCACCCACATAATATATTTGCTATTGTTAATGCACAGGCACACGTCCATATTGGGGAACTTAAAATCTGGGAACTATAGTGGACAAAGGGATATATGGTATCAGTATGTCAGTCAGGGAATATATATGAGAGAATGTGGAGATCTACATGAAAAAGGGTGCAGAGTGGTGATTGTCAATTGAAGCCCTTTGGTTCCCAAATGAGAACAGTTGAAGTTTGAAATGCTGGGAATGCCAGATCTAACCACCCATATTTTCTTGATGACTAAGCTATTATTTGTGGCCTGTGGTTTGGATTATATGAAATAACTTCTTTATCCCTATCTACAGCCAAAGCAGATATAACCAAATATTGTCATTAAATAGTTTGAAATAATTGGATATTAACAACATATGAAGTGTCCCAGAGAAAGATTCTGTAGTCAAAATGCAAAGAACAGTAACTGACATGTAACAGTAGTTCAACTATTATTACCATCCACACCACATCTCTTATTAAATCACAGCTTAGAAGCTAAGACTTGCACAAATGTGTTGAAAACATTTCAGTCAAGAGATTGACCTTGAGGAGATCACTGTGGATCCCCACCACACAATTCAGCATGTTCACCACTATGGAAAATTTGAGCACTTGGTGCTCACTGGAAAACACTTTTCAATGCCATGGCTCCTATCTAATACCACTTATTGCCACCAGTGCTTCCATCATTTGAGCAAAGTTAAAGGCACTAGGCTATAAAATAATAGATATCTAGAGATGAGGGCTTAGGGTTGGTTAGAACTAACTACTTAGAAGTAGTGACTAAAGGCAACTTAGCAAGATGAAAAAATGAAAGCTACCTATTAAAACAGATAAAAGCTGAAAATGAAGAGAAGGAAGATGAAACCAAAATGTTGGAACAAAAACACCTTGAGAAGTCTCAATCCAACAGCATTGCAGAATATGACTGATGAACAGTTTGAGGTAGCAGTTTATAACCATGCTTCCTGAATTTAGAATAAAATGAATTATTTAAAAAATAAAAGAATACAATAAAGACAGAGAAAATAGGAAATGGTGACAGATAAAAATAATAACTCTAAAATTGCTGTAACTGAGTTTTAATAATGCCATTGATATCATAATTGTAGACAAATGAAATTAAAGGTGAGAAAAGAAAGTTTTACACACAGTGGTGGGAAGGAAAAAAGAACAATGAATATAGTAAATGAAAAGAGTATAAAAGCTCTTAGGACTAATCTAAGGAGAAATGATATATGTGTAATGTCAGTCCAGAAGGGGGCATGAAAAAGAGAGGCTTAGAAATTTTATTTAAAGAAATAATTGCTAAGTACCATCTCAATCACGGAAATAAATCAGATGTTTTGATTTAATGGACCCAAAGGCATAAACAAAATAATAGCAGACCAGCATACTCCTGGACACATTATAATTAAACAGTTGAAAACTAAATAACAAGGAAGGAATTCTAAAGGTATACAGAATAATAAGAGTAAGACATAAAGTAGACAACCACTAACCTATAGGTAGAAACCTTATAGGAAAAAGAGAAAATGGCAGAAGTTATTTGTAGCACTCAAAAGATTTCCAGCCAAGAATATTTGATATTGCCAAGCTATCATTCAAAGCAGACAAAAATGTAAGTAGCTTCACTGAAAAATTGAAAGAATAGTCAATAATGTCAGATGTGAAACAAATTTTGAGTAATTAAATGTAGAGGGAAAAGAAAGGAAGCCTGTGACTATTAGAAAAATTTTAACATCACATTGAGAAATAGGCCACAAGTATAGATAATCAAACACAAAATTTAATATAACCTTCAAATATAATTCAATAAAAGACAATAGAAATGAAATCTGATTTACCATAAAAGCAACATGTCCAAAAAATGTAAAGACAGCATAAGAAACATTAAAAAATGACAATAATTGTTTTGTCTGAAAAATTATCTTAAATGTAATGACCCAAATTCACCAGTTAGAAGATATAGAGTGACTAAATGATCTTGAAACATTTTACTCTTTGCAAGAAACTCATTTTACTGACAAAGATAAATACACATTTAGAGTTAAAGACTGGAATAAATTTCAACAAAAGGATGGAAATCAGAAAGTGAGGAAGAGCTAAGCTTTGGTCAGGAAAAATAGATTTCCAATATGGAGAGGCAATAAGAAGTAAAGATGGACATAATGTTATGATTTAAATGTCTAATGTTACAAGAAATAGCACATTAATTAATATATATACACCAATACTGTAAAATTTCATATACGAAGAAATTATTTATATAAATAAAGAGAGAGAATGACAACAATAATATTTCAGTGATACATGTCAACAGATCAGCAACAGAATAAATAAGGATAGATCACGTTAAATAAGGATCGAAATGAAATACACAACAGAATTTGCAGAATACTTCACCCAAACAGTACAGCATATATGTTGTATTTTTTCTAGTGCACATGGAGTATTTTCAAGAATAGACCATTTGTTGGGCTAAAAGTCAATTATTATTAAAATTCTAATTGTTGAACTCATACCAAGTACTATTTTTCATGAAAATTCCATAAAACTATTGTTAAATATTGAGAAAAAGCTGGAAAAAAAGCATAAATTCATCAAGGTATTAAAAATTGAATAATAAATTATTAACTATTAAAACAAATATTTTAAAAACTGGAAAAAAACTTAAGTTCATGGAGATTAAATAGCACTACTGAATAAGTATTGGATTAAAGAGGGATTAAAACAAACAAAAAATAGCTTGAAATATGAAAAAAGGATACAAAGTGTCAGAATGATTGTCATGCAATAAAAATAGAACAAAGATAATTGCAATACAGAGCCACTTTAAGAAGCAAACAAAAAAAATGGATAAAGAAGACATAAAAAGTCTAAACAAACTAATCTCAAGCACTGAAACTGAAACTTAATAAAATTCTTCCCCCAAAACAAAAGCCCTGGACCATATGTGTTTACAAAGGAGTTCTACCAGACATTCAAAGATGAACTGTGCCTATCCTAAAATACTCTTTCAAAAAATAAAGAAGGAAAACTATCAAATATATTCTGCAAAGTCAAGATCACACTAATACCGAAACCAAACATAGACAACACTAAGAAAGAAAACTGCACGCCAATCTCCCTAATGAACACAGATGCAAAAATTATCCACAAAAATCTAGCAAATATAATCTACAAGTGGGATTTATCCCAGTGAAGCAAGGATGGTTCAACACCCAAAAATCAATTAATATTATCAAAAACAAGAAAAATAAAAACCATATAACATGTCAATGCCGAGAAAGCATTTAATAAAGTTCACCATATTTATGATAGAGGTCCTTGAAATTCTGGGGAAAGAATGAGCATAACTTAATATAATGAAAGTTATATATGACAAACCCACAGTCAATATCATCCTAAATGGAGAAAAACTGAAAGCCTTCCCTTGAAATTGGGAACAAGATAAGGCTGTCTACTCTCACCACCTCTTTTCAATATAATACTGGAAGTCTTAGCTGGAGCAATAAGGCAAGATAAGGACATACATGGAATCACTGCTTATAGATGACAATATAATTTGTACAGAAAACTCTAAAAACGCTACATAAAAAGTAATGAAAACAATATACCTGTCAAAAAATGTTAGCCAGTTATAAAATCAATATACAAGTCAGTCACAAGATATGCAAAAAAAAATAATTTTAAATAAGAAGAAATTAAGAAAACCACTCCATTTGCAATCATACAAATGAAAAATAAATACCTGGGAATAGACTGAACAAAGATGAAAGATCTGTACAAAGAAAACTATAAAACATTGCTAAAAGATTTAGAAGAAACAAAGAAATGGAAAGATATACCTTGACCATGGATTGGAAGAATTAACATTGTCAAAGTGACCATACTAACAAAAGCAATTTACAGGTTTGATGCTATCCCAATAAAAATTTCAATGATTTTCTTTAAAGAAATAGAACAAATACTACTGGAATTAACATAGAATAATAAAAGACCTGGAATAGCCAAAGCCCTCCTGATCAAAAGGAGAGAGAATGAAGGGATTACTCTCCCAGACACTAAATTATACTACAAAGTCATAATAATTTAAACAGCATGGTAGTAGAGGGCATATAGACACATAGACCAATGGAACAGAATGTAAAGCCCATAAATAAAGCCACACATGTATGATCAACTGACCTATGACAAAAGGGAAATAAACATACATTGGAATATGGATAACCTCTTCAATAAATGGTTCTGGAAAACTAAACAGCTATATACAAAAGAATGAATCTAAACTGCTCTCTCATATCATACACAAAAACCACCTCAAAATAGAAAAAAACCCTGACATAAAGACCCCAAAACATAAAAACATAGAAGAAAACATAAGCAAAATGCTCCATGACTTATACCACAAAAATATCTTTCAGGACACATCTATACATACAAAGAAAAACAAGAAAAGCATAAATAGCTGGTGCTATATCTAACAAAAAGCTTCTCTACAGAAACAAACAAACAAACAATGAGACACCAAAGTGAATAGTAAAAAATTTGCTACAATCAATTAACAAAATTCTGATATCAAAGATCCACAAAGAACTCACACAACTTGACAAAACAAGGTAAAAGCCCAGTCAAAATTGGGGGAGGGGAGGTGAAAAGACACTTTACAAAGAGAAAATGCAAAAGACCAACATATGAAAAAATGTTCAACATCACTATAATCAGGGACAAATCAAAACCACTATGAAATATCACCTTACACCAGTAAGAATGGCCCATATTAAAAAAAAATAAGAAAGAAAGAAAAACACTTACTTCTACACTATTGATGGGGATGCAAACTGGTCCCATCACTGTGGAAAGTTGTGTAGAGGACTCTAAAAGTGCTGAAATTGGAATTACCATTTAATCCAGCAATTCTGCTTCTTGGAATCTACCCACAGTATACAAAAACACCGATTTAAAAGAATACTTGTACTCCTTTGCTTATTGCAACACTATTTACAATAACCAGGATTTGAAAACAACCCAAATGTTCCAAAACTGAGGGATGGAATGAAAATGTTGTTACATATTTACACAAGGAATATTATTCAGCCATCAAAAAGACAAACTCATGTCATTTGTGATAACATAGATGGAACTAAAAGGAATCACACAAGCATAAAGAAGCCAGAAAGTAAAAGGCAAAAATTGATTAGTCACATTTATAAGTGGGTTATAGGGAAAACAAACAAAAGGTCAAGAAAATGTCAAAATTAATAAGCTGACAGAGGAACTAAAGCATACAGCTAGGGAGGGGGCTGGAAAGAAAGGGAAATTGGGATAGGGATAAGCACAAATTCAAGATGATCATTCATGGATGATATGGTGGTGGGATAACCCTGGGAATACAATGATATAAATATCAATAAGTAAGTAAACAAACATCCCAAGTAATAAATTTGCAGCTGCTCTGAACAGATAAACAACTCCTAAAGAGAGTTTTCAAAAGGCTAATAGATGTGTGGAAAACTGTTCAATATTACTTTTAACAAGGGAGATGTAGGTCAAAACCAGAATGAGATAGCATCCCACAGCAGTGAAGAAAAGAGCACCACCAACAACAAACATTGGGAAAATGTGGGAAAAGAGGGATCCTAATATATTGCTAGTAGAAATGTAAACATTTCAGTAATTTTGGAAAGTAATCTGGATTTACCTTAAAAAACTAAAGATGGAAATACCATGTGACCTAGCAAAGTCACATTTGGACAGTTATCAGAGAACTTGAAGCCATCAACTCAAAAAAATCACATTTTCTGCAATGTTTGCTGTAGCATTAGGCACATAGCTAGGATATGGAAACCACCTAAATGTCCACTGATAGAGGAGAGGATTGGATCAAGAAGATGTGGTCTAACAACACAGTGGAGCACTATTCAGTAATAAGTAAAGATGGAGTGTTACCTTTTACAGTAAAATGAAAGTTCACAGGAATTGTGTGTAGTAAATGAATGGTAAAGACAATTATTGAGTGTTTACATAGTAGATGATTTTACAAAACAAAGTACTCATAAAATAAAAGGACAATAACAAAGTGAGGTTTCTGAGGTAAAGGAGGGGAAAGGTTAAAGGGATATAAGGGGGACAGGACATGGGGAAAAATAACAAAGGCAAAGTTTAGTGCGCCTCTTATAGGCACAGAGCAGACAATTAGTAATGGATGGTCTGATGGCTAGATAGATAAATACATTGCAATTTCCTATAAAAGACCCTCAAGATATTTGGGGCAGAGAGAAGATATAATTCATACCCTGCAGCCACAAAGCTCTCTGTCATTGTTGGGTGATGTGACCACAATCAAAGAAGAAGAAATACATGTAGTGCTGGTTGATCTCCATAATGTTCACTCCTACTTGCACCTACTCTCAAATGTTTTACTTTCCACCACTTAACTACTTACACACAGTTCATGTGGGTAGACTAGATTTCATCAAACTCAGATCTTTATCTCACACATGGAGTTTCATCAGGTACACTGACTATTCAGGAAGAAAATAAGTTGTAGTGGTTTCAGTAGGGAGTAAAGATAATCCAACTGAGTATGTTCCATACAAAAATAACCCTCCTTAACAAAATGAAGGGAACAATTTTCTTTGTATTACACAGCATGGAGACAACAATTTGCTCTCCAGATTATGCTGAAACATAATGAAAGTAAAGATATAAATCTAGGAAAGCAGAGGTCAGAAAAGTAAAACAGGTGAGACTGTGATCTTAAATTCAAAAAGATCTGAATTTGAATCCAGACCTATAATACCTTGGGGAGGGAATTCAAATCCTCTGATTCTGTTTTCAGAAAACAAAATAAAAACCACCAAACTAAGAAAAGGGCAGACACGGGTTTTTTAAATAAATAATTTATTTATATATAAATTTCACATCTCTGTGATCTCTGGGTTTCACTCCTCCTCCCTGACCATTCCTACACTGTCCCCCTACCCCCCAGTTGTGTACTTCAATTTGGTTGTTGGCTTGTTTTCATTTTTCTTCATGGATTTTTGTTTATCTTTCCCATGTCCCATATAGTAGTGAAACCATTTGGTTTCTGTCTTTTTCTTTTTGACTTGTTTCTGCTAATATGAATTCTTCTAAGTCCATTCATGTTATCATAAAATCATCCAATTTTGTCATTTTTAATTGATGAGTAATATTCCATTGTGTTTATATACCACATTTTTTTTTCATCCAGTCATGTTTTCGGGTATTTATGGAAAACTGTGTGGAGGGTCCTCACATTAATGAGAATGGAACTACCATATGACCCAGCAACTGCTCTCTTGGGAATTTACCTAAAGGAGACTTCAATATGGGTACAAAGGGACACCTGTACTTGGATTTTTATTGCAGCACTATTTATAATTGCAAGGACATGGAAGCAACCGAGACACAGGTTTTGAATGACAAATGATTCTTCAATTCTAATTCACAATAACTCCCCGTAGCACTTCATTCTGGTGATACTCAAAATCCTGTTTTCTCTCCATAAGTAAAAGAATTAACCTTAGAGAATAAACTTAGCAAATGAAATTAATACTATGGAATTTCCAGGATATGTTTTATCCTTTTAGAAAGGATAAACTTGATGTATCAAACCTGATGGCAAAGGACAGTCTTAAAATCACTTCTAAAATTCTTAGACTTTTCCGTGCATATACATTTGTATACATTTTTTTTAAATCTTCTTTTTGCTACCTCTTCTTTACTGGAATTGGAAGAATTTTGCATATTTTGTATTGTCAAAATGTATTTTAATATCTGATATAAAACAGTAACTTAATGAATGTTTTAGAAATAAATAATAGAAAATAAATGAATAGATATAAAATATATTTCAAATTGTAATAAATCATAATATAAAATTTGCAGCAGAGAATTCTGGTTAGCATTCTTTTTCACATTTCTTCCCAAATACTTTTGTATTTTAAGACAAGGTGAAGTTAGTTTTAAATGTACATTTCCTGGCTTTTTCAGTTTGTTTCACAACTTCAGTGGTATTTAAACCTTATGCTCTGAGTAACAAGTCTAGAGTACGCTCATGGAGAGCTGTTCTTTTCCAGTTCCAAAATTAACATTAGGTTAACATTTGTTTAGATAAAATAACCTTTCTCTAAGCTGAACTGTAATCAATAGAAAATAAATACAAAAGTTTAAATGAAAAAAAGTTTTTCTAATGAAATCATCTCTTTTAAGTTTTTGGAAATCTACTTCCAATAGAGATATTTACAAACAGAGCAGGACACACCCATACCCACTAAATTGAGTATTCAAAACCCATTCCATAGTCAGTTTTTCATAATGTGTGTTAAGGGAAACAAAATATCCTAGAGGGTGAAGAAATATGAACCTTAAAAGTTCGCTGAAATAAGTCACAAAGTTCCACCCCAATTTTTTGTCTGAAAATTTTGAAGGGTTAAATGGAAGAAAGGAAGTAGAATTGAACTGCTTGTGTCTGTAGGTAACTGGATGGGATGTTTAATATAGTGATGATGTATTTGATTATGAAACTGGGCTGTCTGTTTGCAAAGTTGGCTGACCAGCAAAAGTATCTTGGTTAGTTTGCAACAATTCTAGAGGACTTGAGAAATTCCAGATGGTCTCAATGACCAGAGACAAGAGGTGGGATTTGAGTGGAAGATGCATCCTTGCACTCAGGAGACTGGCCAAGTGCCATCTCCACCCCTTACTTCTGTTGCCTCTTATCCACCAAAACAGCCAAGCTGCACTTCTCTCACCACTCCTCCTCTCCAGTTTTCTGTCCAACAGGCCTCACACCCAGGTCTTAGCATATGTGCATATATATATATGTATATGAAAGAAAATAGTATACATATATAATGTACATCATATGTATATGAAAAGGCTATACTATATTTTTAAATGAAGTTATATGTATAATAATATAATGTATAAGATACTGCATATTTCACATGCATGTTTTTATTGTACTCACCATGTGATAATCTGAATCTGAATAAAAAATAAGATGATTTAAAATAGGGTAATCTCTTTACTCCACTCTGAACTTCGCCAGTCAGGAGTGTCTTTCATTCTATTTTCTTCTATGTCTGATCTTTTACTTTATATATTCTAAATAAACTTTCCTCCTTCAAAAAAAAAAAACTCAATAAACTAGGTCTCAGTGCTAGATAGTAAGAAATTGTGGGAAGACTCTTTTGATCCATTCATTGTCTCTATGTGTCCTTCACACTCCTGCCTCCTCCTTCTCCTTCCCATCTCTCCTCCCTCTCCTCGCTATTTTCTTGCCTAATTACTGGGAATTTATCCTGTTCTATGTACTTTGAGAGGCAAAGGAAGATCCATAAATAAAATGAATGTAATTCTGGTCCCTGAAAATTTAGATTCTCAAGAAAAAAATCTAGACAGTTTAGGAAAAATAATCAGCTTATACTGTTATCAATACTAGAAGGGAAAATGTGGAGATATACATAAGGACTAACCTTGGGGAAAACTCAAAACTCCAGAAAGGAGGTACAGTGTGTATCCCTATCATGGCCTGTATCACATTACCAGTTCATTCCCTGCATTGGTGAAGATGTCTCTATGCTTTCTGGAGTAATGGTCACCAGTCACATATGGTCATTGAATACTTGCATGCGACCACATAAACAAGGACATAAAAATTTGAATCTCTTATTCTGGCTACCATGTTGAACAAAGTAGAATTTAGTACTCTGGTAGAATGGGAAAGAACCCAGGGGTGAAGTAATGAACTGAAAGAACAAACAAGAAAAGGAAAGGGGGATCAGTACTGGGATGTGTCTTAGGCAACAAGGTCATTCACAATTGTTTCTGAATATGTTAATTTCCAGAAATGTAAATTTTGTGCCACATTTAGTCATTTCATTTAGAATAATTTGAGGATTGAACTCATTGAATAAATGAGCACTATGTTGTTCAGGCATGCTATTCCTGGTATTAAGCACACAAACCCACTTAACACAGACAAAAATCTTTCTATGTACACAGCTTCATATCTACAAACTAAAACAATCACACAATTACAACTGCAGCATAGAGAGACAATTATTATGAAAGGGGAAGCCTTCTAGAAAAATTTTTTGTTTAAAAAGTTATTGAATTCTTAAAATAATCTTTTATTTTGATGTAGCAATTGTACTCCAAAGAATTCATTCTGGAAAAGTAAAGAAAATAGAGGTTTTCACAGGGTTTTATGTATGCATGTAGTGGTTATATAAGTGAAAAATAACAGAAGCACAAAGTTTGAAAAATGAAGAACTAAATCTTAAAATGTGTGATATAATGAAGTACAGTGCAAACATTTAAATTCTCCAACATTTAGAAAGTACAGCATAAGGTGAACCTTTTATCCCCATTATCACAATGAATCTGGCACCACACGAGAAAGTATTTATTATTCACCGTAACACTTGACACAGGACACTGTAACAGATGGGGATATAGCTTAATGCTGAAAGAACTGGAGTTCAGACTATATTTGAGTACGGAATCATAGTTCTGAACTCTTCCTCTGTATTGCAGTTATTATTTATTAGTAAACAGCATCTAATGACATGTGGAATGCTTACCCATGCTGTAAATGGAAAGTCTCACAAAACATAATGGCATGACAAATGCACAGGGTGTATTTATGTCTGTGTGTGTGTTTTCATGAAACATTAATATCCCCAAATGTTAATAGTGGCTTATTTTCTCTAAATCTACAAAGTGATGGTGAATTCATCTTTTATATCTCCTAAATTTTTAATTTACATGTTATTTTTGTAATAAAAAACATTACAACCAACATTGCTGCAGAAGTTTGTCATTCAATTTCTGTATCCATTCTATGTGTTTTAAAAGTACATATAACCTTGAAAGCTCAGTACATATATCATTGATTTGATGATTCACTTTATGCTTCAGTGTTAGTTCATTTTTTTTGAAAACTTTTCTGGTCCTCTCATGTCTCTGGAGAATATTATTCCCTGTCTTTGGAAACATTTTAGATGAAGATAGAGAACCATTATTTCAAAATAATTAATTTATTGTTGGTATTTCTATAGACTTTTTTTTCTGATTAAAAGAGGTTTATAACACCAGCTGCTAGAAGGCCACTTTATGAAAGGGCTTCTGAAATCCCCATGAATTTTTCCCTTTTAATAATTTGGCACCAGCCCTTCATTCTTCAGAAGTTGTTTTGTTCCCTTAAACATATTTTGGAATGTGCAAGCAGTTGATATTATAAAAATGTTTTGATGACTTGTATCATAAAAGGAAAATCACTCATAATTCTCACACATATCAACTTTCAGCAAATATCTTTTTTTTTGTGCAGACTTTACACCTGAATCTAGCTGTATCACTGTACCCCTGAGCACAAGTTCTGGATGAACTTCTCTGACATTGTACTCAAGGAGTGAGCATGACCTCAGAGTCTGTTTGGTGTTGTCTGCCATCTTCTGGAATTGGTAGGCCCTTATCACACATTCTCATGAAACCTTTCTAGGACTGGTGATAACATGTTCCTATCAATGTGCAACAGGCCTCAGAAGTTAGTAAATGACTGACATGAGCATCAAAGAGCTGATGACAAAGTAAAGAGGAACAACAGAGGGTGTTGGTCTTGCTCTCTCCTCTGACTTCTTGATCTTCCTTCTCAAGATTGGGGTCACTCAGATTACACTTCAGGGGCCCCTCTACTCACAACCTCAGCCAGAATTCTGTACAAGCCAGTATTGATATCTGTTCATTCATCATCTTCTTCCCATCTAATTCATCCCAAAATTATACATAGTAAACATTTTTCTAACTCGATTTCCAGAGCAGTTTGCAAGGCAGTTTGCAAGGCAGTGACTGGGCAAGCACGTACACCTAGACACACACATGCCCACACACATACACAAATGGACACGCTCACACTACATGTTGCAAATTCCAAGTCATGTGGACTTGGACTGTGACTCCTTTTTCTTTGCCAAGATTGAGATTACTGGATGAGCAAGAAGAGTTGAGCCAAAACAAATCAAGTGATCCATCCCACAGGCTCATTGTGAGGTGCAGAGTTAGCACTTTTGATATTGTGTAATTAAAGCTGTTACATACATCACATGGGGAATTAGCCTCCAGATTGTGACATAAATAAATCTACTTGGCTTTGAAATTTTCCCTTAAAAAGGAATATTTTGGTTTCAGTCTCTGGGCAAGAAGGGGAAGCTTGCTGTCTTTGACACAGGAAGTAGATAACACCTGTCAGTAGAATTCAAGCCACCTGTTTAGGGTACCTCGGGGGATTAAGCTTGCAGCTGCCATATACTCTCCTACTTCTGGGCCACACCCTCTGGGCTACAGTAGAGTTTCAGAGAAGGCAAAATCCTGCATATTCTGCATTGAAGACCCAGCATATATAAATCACCTAAAGTTGTGGAAGTTCCCCCATCTTGAGGAAGTCACAATTTGGTATTTTACTGGCTTAACAGTAGACACAATGTCCTGTTTCCCATCTAAAACACACAATAAGTAAAACACAAGTCCTAGCACACTGTGTCTATTCTTCAGAATGCAAAGCAATCCAGAAACTTCACCCTCAGACTCATGCATAAAAGATTAACTGAAATGCCAAAAGTAACAGTTTCAATTGGATTTCTCTATTCTGCTGTACAGCTGCTCTGTTATTCCTGGGAAAGTCCTTCCTGACTTGAACAATTCCAAGGTTTAACGGACTTTTACCATAAGTACTCTCTTTAATGTTATTTTAAAATTTTTAATGAGTTCTGAAGCCTGAAAGAGTCAAACAAGGTTGGCACTGGAATTTCATCCCTTGTATGTATTTTCATAAAGAAAAGTCTGAGAAGAATTTAACCATTAATTTCCAAATCATTTTTAAAACACTTCTGAGTGGCAATCCAAAATTTTTGATCTGCAATTGACAATATATAACTGACATGAAATGGAGAAATTTGAAAATAGAGGAGGAAAATGGTGCAGGGTCAAGATTATTAACTATCTCATTGAAGACAAGAGGAAAAGGAGACAGGAAAGAATTAGTTGCAACTCTTTCTTATGACCACAATCCATGTGTCCCTCTCCTTACACATATACTAATAATCACCCACCTCTTTCTTTTTTTTTAACATATAGAGCTGTTTAGCTGTAATTGTAGCTAACGAGAAGAGATATTTCAAACATGGAGCCAATTTTTAAACATAAAATGGATACACAAGAGCCTTGCCTACAACATAAGAACAGCAATTCCAGTGCAAAACCAAAAGTCTTTTCTTTCAATATGTTGTTTGTGTGAATTCTTTATATAAATGTGTGCCACATGTCAGAAAGCTTAGCAAAAGAAGAGCTCTGCTCCTGAATCATGCATGTGATAGATCTACCAACTCAAGTGGAAAGAAAAATGGAGAAACAGTTCTAGCTAGCAATGCCTGTTTTTATGAATAGAGCCCACAGTTCACCAAATAATACTGTCAGAGATGTGTGTTAAACTTGCATGGAAAAGTCAAGAAAACACCTGCCTTAGCTCAAATGCATCATAATCCTTTGAGACATAGGGAAACCTGTGCAAAAATATGAGCCGTCTTTCTAGGTCTAAGAGAAAATGCATAGGTATATAATAATATACTGAAAATAGAATAGTTTTAAAAATTTTCCATCTTCTTATGACCTTCAGCTCCTATATACACCCATCCATGTGTAGCTATAAATACCTATCTCCTGCCTATTCAAATGTGGTCCCACTGAAAAGTGGGTCTTTCAGATATTAAGAATCCCATCAAAATCCTTCCTTTTCACTTAATCATACTGGGCTTGTTTGTGGATAAAGGAGTTTAACAGTGAGCCTAGTGGAACAATAGAAGTGAAATTTCAGATATAATAGCATCTGTCTTACCTTCCTCTCATCTCATGTAAAGAATGTAGAGGAATCTATCCTTGGTAAATTCTCAACAATTCCTGTGAGCTTGCTTAATCAGCTGTCTCCTTTCTAAAAAAGTTACTGTTAATAAAATTTTTCATTGCCCAAGCCTCCCCTCCATATATATAAATGTCTATGAATAATTGTAAATTTGATAGCAATGATCACCAACTGAATATTTATTATATGCCATATTTTCAATTTGGTACTTTGACACATTTTTCTCACTCAATCTTGAAGTTGATTCTAATTTAGTGCCCATTTTAGAAATAAGGAAAAATAGGTTATCTAATATTATATTTGAGTAGGGTTATATAATCTGCACAAAACCTTCTTGTAACTCAATTGACTCCTTAATTTCGTGTTCAGAGTTATATATAAACATCTCCCATTTCAAAACCAAAATCAAACTTCCATGCCTAGGCATCTATTTCCATTGCCAGCATTCTTACTTTTTTCACAGGGAAATGGCTGCTACTGAAAAGTCATCTGGTCTACTTTCCAGAGCTTTTGTCTATGCTATCATACTCTATAGATTCCCTTCTTTTCTCAGTTCATTGAGTTATTTCCACATTCCCTAGACTCCTCCCTCAAACTGCTTTTCAGTTCATATAAGCTACTGTTAAATTCACTACCCCATAAGCTTTCAACCCACATTGTCTTTTAAACTTGAACCCAAAGCTATCCTTAACTTGTCAGACTTATGCTATCACAACCTATCATTCAGTTGCCCATGTCTGGTTCCCTCCATCTCAGTGACAGGTACCTCTACATGTATTTGGTCAGTATCTTTGGTGACCATAGTCCTATTTACTTTCAGCAATAGTATTATTTCTGGCTTCCTCATTCCATCCTGACCTGGAATGACTACTGTGAAAGGTGAATTTGAGAGCATTAAATAATGCTAGAATTTTCAACACCTTTAGTATGAAGACTAAGCACATTATATAGTAATCTTCACTTCTGGACCACTACACATGCCTCAGGCTCTTCACTCACTGCTGTGTCTTTAAGCCTCAAACTTCATTCTTCTGATATTGCCCTCATTCCTGCTCCTTTAAACATGGCTTATTATTCCTAAGATGTCTTTTGGCTTACCCTGAACACAGGGTGTCATTTCTAAAACTTCTTAAGCATTTTCCATAATGTTCAACACCTTCTTTCATAGCTACCTTTCTACTTCCTTGATGAGCTACTAGATATTTCTTTTTCCCAACTCTATACCGAGAGGTGGGTATGCAAATCTATCCTCACAGAACCTGCTATCTAGTAGAAATGAAAGGAATAGACAAATAAATGTCAAGTGACAGACATTAACCCAGATTGTCAGAGCCTCCTAAGCTCAGGAAAGTTTTCTACTACTTTTTTGATGGTTTAAGTTAGGTATGATATTTGGGATGGAGAGAAAACAGGAAAACCTATATTTTCCCCTTCCTTCTAGTATTTTTTATCCCACATGACAATTTGAAGAAATAAAGTAACATCAAGAACATTGAAATTATAAGTTCTTTAATTATATGAAAATTTAGTTTCAAAATCTGTGTTTTTTGAAAGGCATCATTTCAATTTGCATGACACACTTTTGAATGTCTTTCACAGGGATCACACAAGCAAGGCTGTTGTTGATTAATGTTTTTAAAATTTTAATTTTCTCTGGAATAAATGATATATGTATACCTGACATAGATGCCCATCCTAGTGCTAAAACTGCATCTGGAGTAAAAATGTTCATCTTTTCTACTTCCTCTAAGTTTTCCCTAGTATCAGAGAGATCAAATGACCAGTATCTTCTATACTTTGGTGAATTGACTGGTTTTATACAAGTGAATTAAATGTTTCATACCTCATCTGACCTGTTTTTAATTCATTCCTGTGGTGACAAAAAAGAGTTTGTACATATTGCATTTAACCATGAAGTAGAATGTCATGGGAATGACAGATGGATGCACCATTCAGCAGGGCTGGAGGCTCTCCCATCTTTCTGCCACACCCCAACCCCCAGCCAAGTTGGAAGGATCATGAAAAAACCCAAGCAAAAACATGCTAGTTGAGAGAAGTTCCATATGATCAATATGAAGACTCCAAAATCCATTTGTTTTTTTATAGTTTCTTATTTTGGGGGGTGGGGGTTTCTACTTCTGGGAGGAATTTTGTATTTTACAAAAAGGGCAAAAGAAAAGGCTTCTTAGGACAGACAGGTGAGAGTGTGCCTGCTCTTATTGTCTTTGTTCCCCTCTTTAACTTCTTCTCCTGATAATAGTTGTAATTGATCCCTTTTAAAATCAGAAGACCTGGAGGAAGGAAATGTGGTCATTAAACCCCTATCATGCCCCCATCAATCAAGCAACTACTCCCCATTTTGACATGAGTGTGAAAAACATTTCGGTGTAAATATGACAAAGTGGCCCTCACTGCCTTGCCACCCCCAACCCTGGGTCCAATGTCAGAGGTCATAAGAGGACTGCATACCCTATGAAGTCCCAGAGGGCAGGATGGCAGGGGCACCCTAGCCCCATCCACAGTATGCATTGGGCAGGCACACTGTAACCCCAGTTAGTGGTAGAAAATAGGGTCTGAATTGGAGGTCCTCACCAAGGTTATTAAAATGACTTTCAAAAAAAGAAACCATTAGTCCCCTGACCTTAATGGGCTAACTGATGGGTCCTGAGCCCTAAAACCTAGTCCCATGTTCACAGCATCCTCTACTTTCATGATATGTGAAGATTCATTTCACATATTATTCGTAGCAATAAAATCCAAAAGGCTTGTCAAGTCACAGACTGCCCATTCTCAGAGAAGATGTCCAGGACAAGGGAGAGTAAGAAAGATGGAAAGCCCAACAATCACAGCAGATGTCTTGGAAGTGTTTTGGGGAACATCCAACATTTAGACCTGAAGGACCAGATGTCACCCTTTGCCTAATGTGATGCATTAATATGATAATGGTAAGATTTGACAATGACAACATTAGTAGGTTTTACTGAGGTTTCCTCAAAATGTTTCAGGAGCTTCATCCACTCTTTTATGTGCATTATCCTATTTGCTTTTTTAAATTGATGAAAGTATTTTCCTTATAAGTGAAAAAACTGAGATCTTGAGAGAAAAAATAATGTGACCAGTCCATAAAATAAAGAACTGGACCAACATTCCAATTCCATTTCTATACCCTAGACTCTTTAACCATCAAACTTATAAATAACCTATACTCTAGAAATGTTACAAGTATTAAAAGGATATAGATTTGAAAGTTATCTATAAAATGTGAAATGTATTTTTACATACATTACATTTACATACATATAACTGTTGACTGGAAAATTCCCAGACAACAATATAGTCAAGAAAATATTTCTTTGAGAATAGAAATCAAGATTCAACATAAGAAACCTAAGGGGAACATCTCAAGGTGTGTTCCACCAAGGTTAGTGTGTTGATGAGTTTTAAAGAATCGACAGGGAACTGGTATAAACTTGATCCATTTGTTGGAAACCACTGAACTGCTTGACAAAAGTCTCCACACATAGTCTTTTTTAATAATCAATAGATGCCTTTTTGTTCCTTACCTGACACAAAAAGAACAAGGTAATGTTCTTTACTAGTTACCAATAAGAAGTTGAGTCAGACTGCTTGCTTTTTAAAAATGTTCACTTGTTCTCCAATAAGTGAAACCATCTGATATTCTTCTTTTTCCTTTCCTTGATTTATTTCACTGGCCTTGTCCTTTCCAGCTCCATCCATGTTCTGTGAATAGCATGAGTTTATCTTTCTTGATTGTTGAATAGAATCCATGTATATGTGTACCACATATCCTTAATCCACTCATGTGTTTTGGACATTTGTGTTGTTTTCATATCTTAGCTATTGTAAATACTACTGCAATAAACATAGGAGTGCAGGTTTCCTTTCAAATAAATGTTTTTATATCCTATGGATACATTCACTTGATCAGATGGAAGTTCTGTTTTTAGTAATTTCAAGAAACTTTGCATAGAAGTTGGATAAGTTTGCATTCCCACCAACAGTGCTAAGAAATGCCCTTTTCTTCACACCTTCACTAGCATTTGTTATTTATATATTTTTTTAAACTGTGGGTCATTCTCTTCACATTGCAGTTTTGATTCACATTTCCCTGATTACAGGTGATGTTGATCTTTTTTTTTTTTTTTTATGTAACTGTTGGTCATTGGCATTTCCTCTTTGGATAATTGTTTTTTTAAGCTCTGCTTATTTTTTTTTTTACTAGAATTATTACTTTGCTTTTGTTTAGTTCTGTGAGCATTTTATAAATCTTTGATACAAGTCCTTTATTCGCTGTTTGTGGCAAATATTTTCTCCCAATCTGTAGGTTGTCTCTTCAGTTTGGTTATTTTCTCTTTTGCTGAAGATTTTTAGTTTAATATAATTTCAGCTGTTTATATTTTCCTTCACTTTCTTTGCTTCTGTAGATGTGACCTCAAAGATGTTTCTCGTATTGAAGTCTTGGAGTGGTGTACCTATTTTCTCTTATGTGTTTTATGGTTTCAGGTCTTACTTTCAAGTCTTTTATTCATTTTGAGTTGATTTTGTCTATGGTGTGAAATAGTAATCTAGTTTCATTATTTTTCATGTAGCAGTCCATTTTTCACCATACCATTTATTGAAGAGACTCTCATTGTTCCAGTGAACATCCTTTGCCCTTTATCATACATTAGTTGGTCATATACATGTGACTTTATTTCTGGATTTTAAGTTTGGCTTCATTGATCTGTATGTCTGTTTTGGTTCCATTACCATAGTGTATTAATTATTATAACTTTGTGTTATAGTTGGAAGTCTTGAAGTGTATTACCTCCATTCTTCCTTTCTTTAGCTAAGAGAGCTTTGATTCAATACAAATTGTGATTCCATACAAATTTTACTAGTGTTTCTTCTATTCTTTGGAGGAATCCATTGAGATTTTTATTGAAATTGCATTGTATCTGTGGATTGCTTTTTGCAGCATGGCCATCTTAATGATGTTAATTCTTTCAATCCATGAGCAGGAAATTTTTTTCCATATCTTTCTTTCCTCTTCTAATTTTTTAAACAACGTTTTGTAATTTTCTTTGTGTCTTTTACCTCCTTTGTTAGATTTATTCCAAGGTATTTAATTTTCATTGGTACAATTGTAAATGAGATGGCTTTTTGATTTCTTCTTCACATTTACTGTTTGCACGTGGACTACTGAGTTTTGTATGTTTATTTTTAACCTGCTACTTTATTGAACTTGTTTATTGTTTTAATTAGTTTCTCTGTGGAGCTTTTAGTGTTTTCTCTGTATATTATCAGATTATCTTCAAATAGTAATAGTGTTACTTCTTCTTTCTTTATTTGTTCTATGTCTTTCTGTTGCCTAATTGTTCTAGTTCAAACTTTCAGCAGTATATTTAAAAGCAGTGGTTACAGTGGTTATCCTTGTCATGTTCCAGATCTTAAAGCCTTTCAGTTTTTCACAGTTAAGAATGCTATTTGCTGTGGGTTTGTTGTATACGGCTTTCATTATGTTGTGTTTCTTCTATTCTAATAATTTTAAGGGACTTCATCATAAATGGATGTTGAATTCAAATGCTTTCTCCAGGTTATTTGATTTTTATCTAAAAACCTCAATATAGCAATTTGAAACAAGACTGAATCTATTTCACTCTAAACAGGTTCATCATAAACTAAAAAAAAAAAATAGGATAAAAGCTATTCTGGTTAGGAAAAAAAGACAAATAAAGAGATATAGGATTTAAAATAGGTGGCAAATATCACTCACTATATATCTGAAGCCTCTTTCTTTTGAGGTTTCAGCCTATAGACCTTCAGCCACATGACCTTAGTTCATGCTTTAAGCCTTCACTAAATCCAAGAATCATTCATACAATGTCTGATACTAAGGTTCACTCTTCTAAACTCTAAAATCCATTCATTATGGAAGCCATGTAGAATTGTTCTTATTCATCTTACCTAAGTTGGTTTCTGTCTCCCAAAAGCCAGAAGCTTCCAGGAGACATCTCATATCCTTTACTGTCCTAAGAATTAAAAAAATCTGTAATTGTGTTACCTCTTTAGTTCTAGACTTTCTTCATAGACTTTAGATAAATTCTAAAGGAACACAATTTTAATTTGTTCCCAAAAGATTCCTATTAAAAACATAGGAAATAGAATCTAAGGAAATGAAAATACTTTTACTATATGGCATATACAAGTAAGATATTTAGTTCTTGCACTCAGATATACCTCACTGTACCAATCTGGTGAATCTTTTATGAGCAATTGTCAACTTAACCAGTCATGTCTATTTACCATTTCCACTGATAGAAAATGCATTTCCCAAATTTTGAGTATAAAATGATACATTAAATTTTTTATCACTGGAGAGTCAAGATAAAAATGATGGCTTTTAAATTTTGTTCATTCCGAAATGAATTTTTATCTTTTCCAAAGACAGATCCTTTATGGGAATTTTTTTTTTTTCATTTTGCCCTTTATTTCAGTCCATCAGGAAATTTTCCAAAAACTTTATAATGCATTGACCCTATAAGCAGGAACCTGTATTATAAAGTAACTCTGCTTTTTAACACTGCCTCATCAATCAGAGCACACTCTGGACCTCATTTTCTTATCTAGGCATTAAAGGGGGTACAGAAGACTCTTAGACTTTATTCATGTTTGAAATATCAGCGAATACTCAGGCACATAAAATACTATCAGGACTTTAGAAACACATATGTCTATGGCAATCTGGCTCTGAAGGATTAAGAACAGAACCCTGAGATTCCGTTCAGTGCCCAGATGGACGTTGAAGAATAACAGAGGCATAAAAAATCCAGTTGACATTTCCCAAGCAGATAAGCAGAGGGTAAACTTCTTGGAAACTTCCAAGTATAGAACATGCTGACATACTTTCACTATACTCTAGAGTGTCCCCAATCACTCAAAAGATGAAACCAGAAAAATCTTGAAATTTTCTGAACTGTTTAATTTTATCAAGATGAGTAATTTTGATACAATGAGGTAATTTAGCAACTCTGGAAAGGAGCTTGTTGTTTCATAACCCCAAATGGTTTCTGAGGTTTTCTTTTAGGTCACTGGCTGCAGAGATGATGTAGTAATTCTCCCACCTCAAAGGGCAAATTTGATGGAAATTAGCCCACAATTAAAGAGTCTACTGATCAGTCACTGAATTTCCACTGGAATGAAAATTACTGTGTTGAGGCAATGACTGTCTATTAAAAGTTTGAAATAAAAACCATTTTTTATTTCTTATATCGACTTCCATGACAACTGAAAACTTACAACCAATGAAGATATTAATCATTTGCTTGTCTTTATAAGCAGGGAAGGACAAGCTTTCTTTAGCATCATATTCAATGAAAAGGAAAGCCTAATTTCATTTTTTAATAATATATAAACATGAACCCTTCATTGTAAAAACTGAACCATTTGTCACTTTGAAATAACATAATATCTTAAGGAGATCTTGATCATAAGACAACATATTTCTCGGGGCTTGAATTTTGCAGAGAGAATCATTGCTGGAAATTTTTAAATTATGTTCTTAAGAATCTAGCCATTCACTCATGATATGTGTGAACTTCAATATCTATATGCTGTGAACCAAAAAGAGGGAACTTGGACAAAAAAACTACAAAAAGAAGTATACAATTCTTGAAAATTTTTCATCTTGAGCCACCAAATTTGAGGCTTCTCAGAAAACCTAGAAACTACCAGGAGGAATTATCATCATCATCATCATCATATTTTTTTATGCTTTCTTAAAATTTGTATTTTGTCCATATAATGGAATCATACTGTAATACTTTTTGTAGCCAGGAGTTCCTTACTCATATAATAAAATGAGTGTGGAAGATATTTCTTGTTGTAATATTAAATGTATATTGCATTTATTTTTACTGTACTTTTATCAATGTGTCCATCTTTTATATATTTATATAACTTTGAGGTTATGTTTCACTTATACCAAATCTCCAATGGCAATACCCTATCTCCATATTTTCCCTAACCCTCTGACAACTGGCAATTTTTTCACTGTCTAAGAACTTTTTTATGTGTTTTGCCAGAATATGTTTTTATGGCTTTGTTTTGTTTTTTGTTTATTTCATCTTTTTACATAATTGAGTAGTATTCCTTTAAGTATATATCCCATAAGATTTTGTTTAGTCATGTACTAATAATCACACTGGTTCCAAGACTCGGCAACTGTTAAAATGTTTCTATGAACTTAGGAATGCATAAATGTATTTGTGTGTCTACATATTATTATTTGAGTAAATACCTTGTAGAGGTATTGTTGTGTCATGTGGAATTTCTTTTTTTATTTTTCTGCTAATCTAATTTTTTTTATTTTTATTATATTTTATTTTATATTTTTTTTCTTACATCATTTAGTCCCCATAGTTCTCTTGCCACCATATCATCCATGAACCATCACTATATTCCCTTGTGTTTATCCCTCCCCTGCGCTGTGCCCTTCCATTCCCCTCCTTTCCTATAAGCTTCAGTTCTATGATTAGCCTGTTACTTTTGACTATTTCTTGTCCTTTATTTGGCTTTAATATTTCACACATACATGAGATCATCTTTTTTTTTTCTGACTAATTTAAGCTGGTTTAATCCTTTCTGGCTCCATCCATGTTGCTGCACATGGTATGAGTTTGTCTTTTTATGTGGGTCATTTTGTGTTTCCACACAAATTTTATAATTATTCGATTTCCTTGAAAAGAGTCATTGGGATTTTGATATTCATTGAATTGAATCTGTAAATTGCTTACAATAATATGGTCATTAAATAATATTTATTCTTCCAATACATAAGTATTGGATATATTTACATTTCATTGTGCATTTTATTTTCTTTGACAGCCTTATAGTTTCCACATATTAGAACTTCATCTTTTCATTAAGTTTTTTAAAGGTGTTTCAATTTTTTTGGTGAGATTATAAATGGAATTACTTATTTAATTACTCTTTAATTTATTACTTGCAGATAGAAATACTATTGCGTATTAATTTTGTTTTCTATCATTTTAACGTATTTATCTATTATTTCTAGTAGTTGTTTTGGTACTGTCTTTTGAAAGAGTCTCTGTATTAATCATGTCACCTGCAAAGATTGATAGTTTCACTTCTTTTAATTTGATCAACTTTTATAACCTTTTCTTATCTAATTGCTCTGGCTAAGACTTCCAATATTACACTGAATAGTAGTAATAGCATTGAATGTACTTGTTTTGTTCCTGAAAGCAGAAATGTTTTCAGTTTTTCATTGCTGAGCATGATGTTGGTGGTAAGAATGTCTTATATGGCATATTGGGATTTAGATAAGTTACATTTATTCCAATTTATTCAATGTTTTTTTTACATTCAGCAGAATATTACCAAATGCTTTTCAGCATTTATGAAAGGAAGATGTAATTTTTATCTTCCTTTCTATTGACCTGGTAAGTGACATTGATTAATTAGCATAAGTTGAATAATTTTTGCATCCTTGGGATGAAACTTACTTGATTCTCTTGAATGATTTTCTTAACACATTATATATTCAGTTTGCTAGGATTTTTGTTGATAATTTTTGCACCTGTGTTCATTAAGACATATAGGCCCATAGTTTACTTTATAATGCAATCTTTATTTAGTTTTAGTATTGGTTATAAAGCATGTGTTAAGGAGATTTTCATCCTCTGATTTTTTTGAGAAGTTGAACAAGATAGGTATTAAATCTTCTTTGTTAGATTTCATTGGAAAAAACGTTAGGTCCTGGGATTTTGTCCTCATGGAGAATTCTACTCTTTCAATTTTTACATTTGTAATTGGACTGTGTGAGCTGTCTATTTTATCCTGATTCAATGTTGAAAGATTGTCAAAATTTGTACACATACTCTGTGCTGTGCACTTATTCTGTGTTGTCCAGTCTATTAGCACAGAAGTTTTGTTTGTTGGTTTATGATTCATGTTCTTCTGTAACAGCTATGTGATTTTTCCTCTTTCATTTCTACCTGCATTTTCTATCTTTTATACAAACATAGCTAATGATTTGTTAATTTTGTTTATTTTTCCAAAGAACTGGTTCTTGTTTTCATTGATCTTTTGGACTTTTATTTTGTGTTTCAATCATTTCTATTTAATTTTGTTACTATTTTTTATTCATTTCTCATCTAGCTCCTTTAGTTGTAGCATCAAATTCTTCATTTGAACGTTTTGCTATGTACCTTCCTGATAGCATTTCTTTTAAAGCCTTCTGTAGGGTCTGGTAATTTATCTATCCATTTTTGTTCATCTCCAGATACTTTTTAATTTCTCTTTGATTTCTTCATTGACTCAGGATTTGCTCAGAAGAATTTTGTTTAGGGTCCATGCTTCAGTTTATTCTAGGATTCTTTTTGTGCTTAAATTTTAATATTAACCATTGTGATTTGGGGAAAAATCCTTGATATATTTTCTGAGTTATGTCTCAGCATATCTGTTCTTAACATTGATCCATGTGCACTTGAAAAGAATGTGTATTCATTCCTTTTGGGATGGAAGATTCTATAATTGCCTATTAAGTCCATCTGGTACAACACTTAATTTAATGCCTTTATTTCCTTGTTAAGTTTTTATCTAGCTATATATTCCTTTCTCACAGAACTTTGTGGAATTCTCCAATAATCTTTGTGTTTTACTCAATATGTTGTTTTACATCTGTTAATAATTGCTTTATTTAACCAGTTAGCCCAGAATTAGTTACTAAAATATTAATGGCAGTTATATTTTCTTTATTAATCAACCCCTTAGAAAAAGATTCCTATCTTTTTCCCCAATTACCCTTTTGGATGAAAACTTATCAAATATGAGAATAATAGTCCTTGCTTTCTTCTCTGACTTACTGGCTTACAGCACCTTACTCCAACTTTTCAATTATTTTTGCTTGTTCATTTTAAATGTGTTTCTTGTAACAAATCTTAGTTAATTTTTAATACAAATTATCATTCCAAACTTTTTAATTAGTGAGTTCAGCCTATTCATATATAGGGTGATTATTGATATGTGATGTCTGTTGATTGTCATTCTGGGCTTTGTTTTATTTTTATTGTTTTGCCTCCTGCTTTTTTTTTTCTATTTGTTTCTTTATACTCTTTAATCTAGATAATGTCCCCTAGTGATTCAGTTTCTTCATTTCTTTCTTCTATATTTACCTCTACTCTAGATTCGGTTAATTATTATCTAAGAGGTGATGCTAAAATTATTATATCTATGAAAGTCCGTTATGGACTGGTATTGACTTGCCAACATTTAGTTAATCAGATTCTGTCCTTTTTTACCCCTTACTATTTTGCTAATGATTTGAAATTCTTGCTAATTATTTTGACTTTTTCAGAGGTGACAGTGTGTCTACTGTATCCTACTATCACTTTGCTCAGGGTCTTATATTTTGCTTTGTTTCTTTTTTTTGTAGAAGAACTCCTTTCAGCATTTCTTATAGGGGAGGGTTGTTGATGTTAAACTCTATAAGATTCTGTTTTCAGGGAAAGATGGTTTGCATGATAATATGTTAATGATGATTCTGGACTGGGAATTCTTCTGTTTCAGAATTGTGAACCCTTCATTCCTATCAGTTCTCGACTGGAGTGACTTGAGTGAGATCTGATAAAAGCCTAATTTCAATGTATTTGTAGATTATATTTTTTTCTATAGCCAATTATATTTTCCTTACTTTTTAAAAATTTTAAAGTAATGTGCCTTGCATGTGTTATTTTTTATCCAGAAATTTGGATAATCTTCTGTCCCCTGGACATCCATGCTTCTTTGATTCTTGACATTAAGAAAATTCTCAGCACATTTCTTTGGATGACATCATTCCATGCAGTTTCTTTGAAATTCTGTCAACACCTTCTGAAATATCCATTATTCTTATTTTCTCACATCTAATTGAATTTGATATTCCTCATAGAGTTTCTTTGTAGTTACTGAATCCTCTTACTGTCTCTTTTTCTAACTTTTTCTGTACATTTGATTCTTTTATTTATGAAATTCTCTTCTTTGCTGGTTTAATTCTCTTTGGAATAATTTTTGAAATTGTCTTTATTTTATTCAGTGTCTTTATGTGGTCTTATTAATGTATTCAGCAACATTGGTGAAGACATATTTTTGTTCCTGGATCTTCTTTTTAAAAGCCTGCATCTAATAAATTAATTAAACTAAAAAAAATATTAAAATAGAAAAAAAAGAGTTGGAAAAAATAAATAAAAGCCTGCATCTGCCTGTCTTTGACTGATCTAATTTAATATTTTTAATATCATTATTTTACAAGGTCTTTCTAGATCCTCTATTTCTGTGCCTTTTATATATGTCTTTGTACTTCAATTCTTTTTCTCTTGTTTTCCTACATTTGCTTGTTTTATTTTCAGATTTCCCTAACTTCTTACATATGTGTGTTGTCTTACTTGTTACTTTGCACTTGGGCTCAGTTTTGTTGTTGTCCATCGTTAGTTTCCCTAGTGGTGCATAGGTGAACTTAAGCACTGCATCTCAGTCTAATTGAGGAGTAAGGATATATCCACACTTAAAATATTACCTCTGCCTTCTCTCATCTCTCTCTAAAAAATGCTCCACTGAGTGTTTCAGTTATCCTAACTTATTGTCCCACATACATGTTGACTGTTTTTCCAGTAAGTCAGGAAGTACAGATCCCAGGAGTGAAGTAACAAACTTCATTGATGCTTAAAGGAGACATTCTTTATTTGAATAAAATGATGGATGGAAACTCAACTTAAACTAGTACATACTCAAGGATAACTAATTAACTCCCACCAAGGGTGTGGAGTTATCAAAATTGGTCCCAAGTTGCCATGATCCCTCTAAATATCAATGCTATGTAATCCCTTCCCTAATTCCTTAAGAAAATTCCTGAAACAGGTATGTATTGGTCACACTCAGATCTTTTATTCATACCTAAAATAAATCATTGAAGCAGCAGATGAGTGAGGTGATGGGAAGGTTTAAGGTTGTGATATAATAGACTCAATTGGGAGTATATTTCCTCCACATAGGACAATTAGAGTTCTTTAATTCAAGAAAAAGAATGTTCAGATAAATGTTAAAATTAAAAATAAAATGAAAATTAAAAATAAAAATAAAATTCATCCAAGTAGACTCAATGGTAGCAAAACTAACTTTTCCTGATAATGACTGAAGATCTAGGGATATTAACAAAACAAAATATCATTATTTTTAAAATTAATTTTAAGTATTTTAAGGTATTCTTCATATATTTGGATATTTACCTGATCAATAATTCCAAACTAAGTAAAATAATTGTTCAGTAATGATGCCTATATTTATGTGATAGTAAAATTAAGGTTGTCTTAAAGAATGGCCACCCTACATAATTGACTACTGCTCTAAGTGGAAATATTTTAAAATCAGTAAGTGCATGAATAAGTGTTCTCTAATGAATGTAGATTATCAATAAATACTAGTGTCTGACATCTTTAATAAAAAGATCTACATCCTAGTTCATTTACTGGATAAATCATTCTTTCTAAGTTTTCATAAGTCAGTGAGTATATATTGTTACCAGTTAGAAATAGTAATATTATTGCAAACTTCAGTTACATAGATATTTAACTTTTATGGTCTTCAAACAAATAGGATGTTATCCCATTTCAATTAAGACTGGGAGTCCTGTTCTATAGTACAATTCTGCAGCACTTATTACATGTCAATTATATGCACATGGCAGTTATAAAAAAATCATTTACTGTTCCTGTTAACAGAAAAAAGCAAAAATATTAATATAATTTTTGTTATAAGTGATATGTGAAGGTAAGCAGGGGTACTCTGAAAACTGAAATGAGTGTTATTTGACTCATCTTGAAAAATGAGCAATTAAGGTAAAACATGAGTGTATGTTTTCAAACAGATAGAATCTCAAGAGCAAAGGTACAGGAACATGAAACAGTAACATAGAAGTCAGTCAGTTTAGAACAACACTGTCCAGCAGAAATGTGAGCAACAAACAAAATCCACAGAAGTCATTTCAAATGTCCTAGTAGTCACATTAAAATAATAGGAACAGGTAAAATCAACTTTTAAATTTTATTTAACCTCATATATCTAAAATATTGAAGATAAATATATGTAGGACTTTACCAAACACAATGTGAAAAAAAGAACAAATGATGGGGGAAATTGAAGATATCATTTTAGTTTCTAACGAAGAACAAGAGAATTATAAGAATTGAAATACAGGAGTAGGGGAAGAAATGACTTTATGCATCACGTAGAGCACCCTGTGTGTGTTTGCTCTAGTATGGGTTTTACTGCAGCTCAAAGATTATCAAGAAAAGAGGGCTTAATATGAATCAATATCTTAGTGTCATCTTGATAAATATTCCCAAAGAAGTCATCTAATAGAGAAGGTTATTTCACAAATATTGAACTCAGATTCAGCACAAAAATATAAAAACAGGATAATAAACTTGTTTGAAGGTACTGACACATATCTCAGTCATTAATAAAATTGGGGAAAAAATAGAATCCTTCTAAAGCAACAAAGTCCTAACATGGAAAATTTATAGTCATATCTCTATGAAGAGATGAGAGACATTGTGAAGTCATGAACTTTTTAGTCAGTTAGACATCATAAAGGTGAGGCATTAATATTATTCCAGTTTTGTGATGATGGAACATACTCCTAAATAAGAGTTCAGAGGAAGTGTTTCTGCTATAACTTAGAGCTATGACCTTCCCAACAATATCACATGGCCTAGTTAGTGGAATGAATAAAAGCTTCAGTAACAATAAGAGCTAGATCCCTGCAGGGCCCACAGGGAGGTGTATTCAATCAATGCAAGCTAGGGGGTGGAACTTTAAAGGGAGAATTCTCAAGTTAGAGGAAAACGTGGCACATGATAGGACTCAAAGGTTATTAAAGAACAAATCTCTGATAGGGAAATCGATATTTGGATAGAGAGAAACTCAAGAAAATATCGATAAGGAAAATACCAATATGATGCTATTTTTCTTTATTCTTAACTTCAAAATCCAGATTTTCAGAAGGACTGTAAACACTTGTTTGGGGAAATTCAGTGAACATCAGTGTGACTTGAAGTTAATGTTAAACTATTAAGTTTGTTTACACATCAAGAAGCATGGATCCCAAGTAACTAATAAGAGTTCCTTCCCTGTTCTCAGATATTTACAATACAACACTCCTAAAAGTAAGTAGATAACTTAAAACAATGAATACTCTTGTGCGCAGTTTGGGAAAGTTGTTATCTGATAGGTATACAAAAACTACAGTTCAATTTTCCCATATGGATACATATATTATTCTATCAAGGAATTTGAAGTCTAGGCTCTCCCAGGGAAATTTCAAATAGTTATTCACCTTAGATTTTATTTTAATGACTGGCAATTTATTAAAATAGAAAGAATTGAAACAATTCATAAACATAATTAATGGGAAAAAACATGACATTTTATCTTTGTGAGGCAAGGTTTCACATAGAAAAATGTATTTATTCTGTTCTGAGTCAAGAATCATTGCCAGCCGGGCACAGTGGCTCATGCCTGTAAGCTTAAGCCTATGCGAAGAGGCTGGGGCTAGGGATCGCGGTTCAAGTCCGGCTCGGGGCAACACAATGAGACCTAGTCCCAAAAAATAGCTGGGTGTGGTGGTGCACACCTGTAATCCCAGCTACCTGAGAAGCTGAGGTTGGGGATCACGTGAGGCCGTGGTACTCCGGACAATGTGAGCCTGCAGTTCCATGGGCAAAAATAGTGAGATCTAGTGTCAAAAAATAAAAATAAAAAAGCAATGAATGACCCAGCCAAACTTATCTTATTTTCTTCTTATTTCTTCCAAGAGATATTTATCTGTTATAGACATTATAATAAAAATGACCAAATAGCTTTATTTTTCTCTAGGTTTATTCGACAGAACTATGAAAAATGATCCAAAGCAGTTATTGTCAACTTTCTAGTTACTGTGTATTTTTTTAAGTAGTAATAAACAAATCTCAATTTTTTTTATTGTAGGATTCAGTTATGTATCCATCTACGTCCAAATATTTTTAATTGAAACATAACATTAAGTCAGATTATCTAACTGAAACTTTAGTACAACATAAAAAAGATTTTGACCTAAGTAGCTGTTAAAATGATGAAGTTGATAAGACTAAACATTTTTTTCAAATGCATTAATTGGTAGATTTGTTTCCAGGGCTGGAGGAATGACTTAACAATTCATATGCTGCTATATTTGTGTAATGGATTGAACAATTAGCAAATGGATGGTAGATATGGGAACCTGGTTTTCTCACTGTTGAAGTGGGCAGATAGACATAAGGATGGAAGGAGTCTAAGATGGTCCATATGATGATGGATGAGTGTTAGTGTTTTTCAACATGAATCCTATTTACCTTAATACAAATATGGTAAGTTAAATATATAAATACTCATAGATACATGTATATGCATGAACATTACAGACATATGTCTTTGCTTCACAGGCTGAGAGAGCTTAAAAGAAAAGATGCCCTATTAACAACATTCTAAATTCAGTCCCCATATATTGGTCTCTATTCCAAGATCCAAGAATCCAAGAATCCAAGGTTCATAGAAATGAGTCAGGAATCATACACGATGCTGCTGCATGTATTACTGGAGTGAGCATGTGCAACAAAATAAAGTAAGATTGGATATTGACTAAACTATAAAATAAACATTATTGGTCCATATTAATGTAAGCTAATGAAATGGAGGGAGGAAGGAAGAAGGAAGAAAAGTCTCCATTCCAAATAATGTATGTAGATATCTCAGCCTGAAGAATAGCTTTCCACTACTTGAGTGTTAGTTGTGTACCATGATTTCTTTCAAGGGGACAGTAAGGGGACGGAAATGACTTTACCTTGGAGAAAGCTGACTGACACTACTCAGCCAGGTGATCAAAGTTAGTATCAACAGCAAATTGTATTCAGACAAGGTTATCTTAAGGTACATAACCTTGATGAAAATGGCAATTTTTCTCAGTCACCAATCTAATCATTAGAAAAACATACAATAAATCTCAACTAAAGGACAGAATGAAAAATATGCAATCAGTACTCCTCAAAACTTTCAAGGTCATTAAAAACAAGCAAATTTTGAGAAAGTGCAGGGGATCCTAAAATATGACTACTAAATGTAACGTGGTATCCTGAGTGGGACCCTGGGGTAGAAAGGGAAAAAAAGGAAGTCTAAATTAAGTATGAACTTTGACTTCTAATATTTTATTAGTATTAGTTCATTAATTGCATTAATTGCAATTAATTGGTTCATTAACTGCCACAAATATGCCAAACTAATGTAAGAAGCTCATAAGATGGCAAGGTAAGAATTGAATATATGAAAACTTTTCTGCTTGTAATTTTCCACACAACTAAAACTTCTCCAAATGTTTATTTTTAGCATTTATATAACAATAAAGCAAAGTGATTCTAAACTAGTTTTCTAAGCATAGTTCAAATTTTGGGGAAAATATTCTTTGTTTTTATTGAACCCACACCAAAATAATTTTTCCTTAACATTCTGAAATGCACGCAAATACAAGACTCTTTCTTCAGTTTTCCTAAAGGTGAGAGGCATGACAGATGAACAACAAGAATTGTAATGTTACAAAACCCTGTACCAATATGGCTGAAGAATAGAGTCTCAACCATATTTTCTTTTATCAAAATTCATAGAAAAAAATTTTGAAAATAAACCTCTAGAAATATGAAAGATGTGAAATGAATGACACTGAAAGCCTATCTAAACAAGGAATCCAGTTGTATAGACAGCTGTACACTCTGGTAGGTTATGTATTCTTATTACTTGTTTAGATGAAGATACAGAAGCTGGGTTATCAAAGATACAAGATGTTGTGTACAGAATTATTATTAAATAACCTGGGCAGGTAGGAAGAATTGTGAGAATGTTGAAATTGAACAATAGACATTGATTAGTATCTTTCAAAGATCAGCTATATTAATACAAGCTTGGAAAACTGGATCATTTGCCATAGATTCTACTTCTTAATATGAAGCAGAATTGTGATGGGACTTTTCAGAATTAATAAAATCTTTAATATAAATAACACAGTGAGTGAAGTGAGAGTCCTGTTGAACTCTGAGCAAGCAGAAGCTCAGTTGCTGGGTGTGCTTACATCTGACACATGTATTTTCCCAAGGCATAAAGGACATAGGCAGGATCTGGAGGATGGTAGGCAGCACTGTAAGAAATTCTGGCATGCTGCACTGTGAGAAACAGAAGAACTGATAAAGGAGGTAAAGTATGTGAGGATATAAGAGATGAGGCATTAAAGTGCTTTCAATATCTGAAAGATGTGAGTTTGCTTATTCAAGATTACTCTTCAAGGGCAGCAATGAACATCATAATGGAGAATTTTGAAATTAGGAGGCTTGGAAAATAGGAGTGGACAGAAAAATGTGTACCCAGAGTGAAAATGAGACAAAATGTGGAAGCCAAATAGGTCCAGATTAAGCATAATTCTACCACTGCTAGTTCTACACAGGAGACCAGTGTCTGTAATGTGTTCACAAGCAAAGCAGAATCCATGCTACCACTACAAATAATGGCAATTTTCTTAAAGAAAATTTAATGTGATGATGCAAGAAAAACGTAATCTTATATGGTATGTTATTAATGAAATAAGCTAGATTCATATTCCTATCACTGAGAATTTTCAAGTCAGAGAACTATCAATAATTCTTAAAAGGATGGTATCCCAATATTACCTCCGTTAAAAATAAATTTAACTTTAAAAATAAAGAAGAATGGCAACATTCAACAGGAGTTTGTATTTCAGGTGTTCACAAAATCAACTGCACATTTGAATCTTCTATGGAGGTTTGACCTTTTATTCTATACTCAGATCAAATCCATTAACTAAATAAAAATCTCAAAACAAAGTGAAATCTTGAAACCTTGTAACATGAAACAATTAAAAGTGAGACCTTAGGGTTGGGTCAATGTTGGTATTTATGATTTCTATGTGATTTCAAAGTACAGCCCAGTTGTAAAAATGCTACATTATGCACCTCCCAACTCTATCATCCTCTAATTGTTTCTCTCTCTTTTTTTTTTCTGGTTATAAACTTTTCTTTGTTAAATTATTTATTTATTTTGATTGCATGTGTATACACACCCACACACAAACATATAAATATTACATCGTTCATCCCAATGTTGTCCCAATGAAATCAGATCAAAAATGGACAAAAGCCACCAACTAGCAAGTCACAGGAAAAAAAAAGCAGCATTTTAAAATGCAGCTTCTGCCACCCAGCTTTCTAACCAGGTTTGTCTCACCCATACAGAGCAGTTGCCAGACAAATCCAGTTTAACAACAGGGTTTTATTTACTGGGGAAATTAACCAGGAAAATTAAAAGTCCTCAAAGCTTCAAGTAGCCAGTTACTCCAGTCACCATTTTCAGTCCCAAAGGTCCCAAAGACATATGTCCAAGATGGTACGCCTTTGCTCCTCCAAAACTGAGGCAGGCACTGCAAAGTCCAGTCTTTCTCCAGCATCTTCTCTTTGCTTCTTCTCCAGTGTTCTGAGGTGCTCTGCTTCAAATTTCTTCCACAATTGCTGATGTACAAATCAGCTTTCCAAATCCCTGGCCATCTCCAGGTACCAGCTCACTATACCATCTTGCTGAGGTACCACACTTTCCACACCGGCTATTCTGCCTGTCACCACGACTCCTTCCACCTCCAGCTCACTCTTCCAGGGGACTTACCCTGGCCAGGCCTCATGGGTCTGTTCTCTTAATGTGCCGTTCTTGTCTCTCTTCCTCTTCTTTTTTTTTTCCTCTCCTCGATCTTCATTTTTATTCCCCCATTTTCCCTTTCCCATTTTCTCTCTTGGTTCTTTCAGACTCTGCCCACCAGGGTATTTTAAAGGCCAATACAATTTTCAGCTGCATCACTTCCCTAGATCACCATCACCTTATCAACCATACACCTTCTTTATGTCTTCCCCCAATTTTACTCTCCTCTCCCTCCTCCCTTGCTCTATGCTTCAGTTGGCAGTTTTAATTTTTTCTTGTCTGTTCATTTGTTTGTTTTCACTGAATCCCTCATATAATTGAGACCACCCCATATTTCTCTTTTTCTTTCTGACTTATTTCTACTAGCATCACTCCATCTAGGTCCATCCATTTTATCACAAATTCATCAAATTTGTCTTTTTGGTTGCTGAATAATATTCCATTGTGTAAAGATACCACATCTTTTTCAGTGATTCATCAGTTTGGGGGCATTTGGGTTGTTTCCATATCTTGGCAATTGTCAACATTGCTGCAATAAACATGCAAATACAGGTATCCTTTTTTAATTAGGGTTTTTTTATCCTTTGGGTAGATTCCCAGTAGTGGGATTGCTGGGTTTAATAGTAGTTCCACTTTCAGTTGTTTGAGGGTCCTCCAAACAGCCTTCCATAGTGGCTGGACTAGTCTGCACTCCCACCACCAGTGTAAGAGTGTTCCTTTTTCTCCACATCCATGCCAACAGTTGTCTGGGTTTTTTGTTTGTTTTATATGAGCCATTCATACTGGTATAAGATGGCATCTCAGTGTGGTTTTGATTTGCATTTCTCTGATTATTCATGATGTGGAACATTGTTTCATTGGCCATCTGCATTTCCTCGTTGGATAAGTGTCTTTTTAGTTCTCCTCATTTTTTAACTGGGCTTTTTGCTTTTTTATGTGAGTTCTTTGTGGATCTTTGTTATCAGGCCCTTATCACTTGTATGGAGGGCAAAAATTTTCTCCCAAATTGTTGAGTTTCTTTTTGTTTTGATTTTTGTCTCTTTTTTGCTGTACAGAAGCTTTTTTGTTTGATGTAGTCCCAGATGTTTATGTTCTCTCTCCTTTTTTTTTTTTTTAACCAGCTGTAGTTGTGTCCTGAAATGGATTTCTGAAGTGTAATTCATGGAGGATTTTACCCAAGTTTTCCTCTATGTATTTTATGGCTTCAGTTCTTAGAACCAATTCTTTTATCCATTTGAGTTGGTTTTTGTACAAGGTGTGAGGGAGTTGTCCTGTTTCTTTTCTTTTCTTTTCTTTTCTTTTCTTTTCTTTTCTTTTTTTTGCATGTCATGGTTCAGTTTTCCCAGCATCATTTCTTGAAGAGGCTGTCCTAGTTTCAATGTAGAGGACTCAGCCTGCCTGGTGGATGGAAGCATGGCCCTGGGTCTAGAAACCCACATGATCACCAAGTGCAGGGTTCCCCTTACCCCCCACATGAGCCAGAAGCTATCATTCTCTAATTCTGCATCTGGATCGTCAGCAGCTATTCCAAATGAGAGTTCATCATTATCTGAGAGGTCATATAGATGTAAGGAATTTTGTCAAATAAAACAGATCCAGGAAATCCCGGATGTGTACTCTTTGTCCTGTGTTCTTCACTGTAAACTAGGAATAGTAACATTCATTGCTTAAAATAATGAGAAGTAAGTGGGAAAATACATCTGTGATTATTTGAAAAATTATCTGCCACACAGAAGTAAGTGTATGCTGTTATTGGTACATGGCTCTCATTCTCAGAAACTCTCATTTTTTAAGAACTCCAACACTTGTAAAAGAAACTCAATATAAATATACAAATTCAAATAAAATATTTATTTTGCAATATACAAACTTAGCAGCTGCATTTCCAAATCATAGTTTTAAATGCTGTGGATTTTCAGTAAAAATTCTCTATACTTATTAACCATGTCAAATTTTTTGTCTAATTAGAACTGTTGCAAGATTGCTACCAAAAAAGAAATATAAAATGCCCATTTGAAGGGAAAAAAATACATCCTATGTTTACTATGGAGCAATTTACTAAATTCAAGTTGCAAAAATAGCTTGAATGTCCAAGAACAAGTCAGTGTATTAAGAATATATGGTATATGCACAGCATTGGATATTCCTTGGCTATATTTTGAAAAAAAAATAAGATACAATCTTGTTATTTATAATAACATGATGGAGCTGGAGGGGATTATGCTAAACAGAAGAAAATCAGAAGGAAAAGAAAAATAACAGCTGATTTCATGCATGTGTAAAATATAAAGAAACAAAATAAAGAGACAGCATACAAAACTAAACCAAAACAAATCCTAGGATTCTGACTACAGATTTTAGGCTACCAGAAAGGAAGAGAGGAAGGGAGGGAATAAAGACAGAAGGGTTCCAAAGGCTTATGGTGGGGGGATATTGTTGTATTATTGGTGGGTATGTTTTGATAAGGTACATCTGAAAATACAGAACTTTAGTGCTAAAGCATATGCTATAACCAACAGTATCTCTTAGGACTCTACCCAAAGGAGACCACAATTCTTGTACAAAGGGACACCTATGCTTGGATAGGTGCAGCACTATTTATAATTGCAAGGACATGGAAGCAACCTAAATGTCCCAAGACAGATGACTGAATGAAAAAGAATATTACTTGTCAACTATAAATGACATATTGTATGATTTTATGATAACATGGATGTAATTAGAAGAAATGATATTATCAAAAACAAATCAAAAAGAAAAAAACAGAAGCCAATTGGTTCACTATTATATGGGACATGGGGAAAAAAAAACACGAGGAAAAGTCAAAACAAGCTAACAACCAAATTGAAGTGCACAAATCGGGGTGGGAGGTAAACCCCAGGGATTCCAAAGATGTGAAATTTATATAAATAAGTTAGTTAGTAAAAAAAAATAATTTAAACATAAAAGGAAAGAGCAAGCAATGCTAAGCATACACGCACGTGTCTGTTTTTATGATTAAGTATGTGAATGCAAATACATGTATGTGAGCCTTTGTGCTTACATTTATGTGTATATGTGTGGGTGTTTCCACGATGGATACGTAACTGGGAGAAAAAGGAAGGATAGCAGACAGCATAATAAAACATGAACCAAAGTCACTTGAGGGAGCCCAGATCTTTCTGAGAGTCCATTGTGTTACTTTGGTAGTCAGAGGACAGTGAACATCTGTGGGTGAGGACCTGGGAAGATTCCATCAGGACAGTAGGGAAAAAAAAAAAGAAAAGCATGACATAGACACACAGTATTAAAAGTCAAGATCTGAGTACTGAATATACTTGTTGCTACTGAGGTATCTTTGTTTCTGAGACTTCTCTGCCTATTTATCAAAACATGAGAACAAGGGGATACTTGTGCACAATAACCATGTATATAAATGAATCTATAATTTTTTTTTTGAGACTAGGTCTCACTATTTTTGCCCGTGGAACCGCAGGCTCTTGTTGCCTGGGGTACCACAGACTCAAGCAATACCCAGCCTCAGCTTCCCAGGTAGCTGGGATTACAGGTCTCACTACGGGCCCCAGACAGGACTCAAACAGCAATCCCTAACCCCGGCCACTTCATAGGTTGAAGCTTACAGGCAACGTGCCTGGCCTTCTATAAATATTTCTAACTGTAACCAACTGTATCTATATCAAACAAAATAGGGTTCATACCAATGAACTCCAGATCTTATCCATCATCATTTGGACCATACTAGCATCCTCCCTTTGCTTGTAACCTGTAACCTCCTGCTTGAACAGTGATAGACCTAGAATGCACAATAAACCATGCTGTTACTCAGTTGTTCAAAGCCAGCATGTTTCTACTGCAGGAGCTGCTTCTGAGCTGGTCTAATGGGACTGCAACAGCCATGGCTCCTAGCCAAGGCTGCTCAAAATTTGGGACTTCCAGTTCCCATTGCAAATTTCCAGTCCCTAAAGCAAGGTGACTGTGTTAAGTGGGAGGAGTCCTGAAGACCTGTCAGTGCAGCTTAGAAGTAACCACTTCAACAATCCCAAATTTCAGTTTCCCTAAGTTTCATTTTCTTACATGATTGTACATCTTTGTACAGTATTTGATTTCTCCCCTCACATATAATTCCTACAAATTTCATACCACCACTTCACCCCTAATCCTCACAATAGTCCCTTGCATCTTTGCTTCCCTCATTTGACCTTTCTGCCTCTATATCTCCTGCTATATAATCTTCCATCTATAACTTGCCCTCTAGTTTTAATTTTTGACATTTTTTTTGATTTCCCAATATTTTTCCTATAGGTGGAAACATCCAGCATGTTTCCTTCTGACTTATTTCATTGAAATAATTTCCTTCTAGCTACATCCAAGTTGTTGCAAAGGACATAGACTGTCTTTTTGATCATTGAGTATTATTCTTATTTTATTTATTTATTTTTTTTGGAGACTAGGTCTCACTATTTTTGCCCATGGAACCCACAGGCTCTCGTTGCCCAGGGTACCACAGACTCAAGCAATCCCCAACCTCAGCTTCCCAGGTAGCTGGGATTACAGGCGCGCGCCACCACACCCAGCTATTTTTTTGGAACTAGGTCTCGTTGTGTAGCCCTGAGCAGGACTCAAACCACGATCCCTAGCCCCGGCTACTTTATAGGCTTCAGCCTATAGGCACGAGCCGTCGTGGCCCGGCCATGAGTACTATTCTATTGTGTATATATACCACATCTTGAATCATTAATCTGTTTGGGTGTATTTTTTGTTTCAATTTTCTATTTGATTGCATATGTATATTGTTCATGTCATTGTATACCTTGAGCTTCTCCAACCTATTACCAGTGATCCATCATCTTAATCTCTTGTGCTCATCCTTTCCCCACATTCACCTTCACAATCTCTCCCTTGTTTTTAATGTTTTGGTTCTGATAACAGTTTGTTAGTTTTAGTCTTCCTTGTCCTTTTCTTTGTTTTTCTTTTATCTCACATATAGGTGATATCATTCAGTATTTCTCTTTTCCTTTCAGTTTATTTCTTCCAGTCTGATTGCTCCTAGGTACATTCATGTTATCATAAATGCATTATATTTGTCTTTTTTGATTGCTGAATAGTTTTCCATTGCATAAATATACTATAATTTTCTGATACATTGGTCTGTATTGTAGCATTAAATTGTTTTTGTATTCAATTTATTGTAAATAGTGCTGTAATTTTTTAAAAAATGGGTACAGGTATCTTTTTGAATTAGAACTTTGATGTCCTTTGGGCAGATTTCCAGAGATAAAATTGCTGGATCAAATGGTAGTTCCATTTTCAGTAGTTTAAAAGTCCTCCACACAGCTTTCCATAGTGGCTGGACCAGTTTGAATTCCCACCAGCAGTGTAAGAGTATTCTTTTCTCTTCAAATCCCCACCAGCACTTGTTGGTGCCCATTTTTGCTTATTTTTTTTTTAATATGGGCCATTCTTACTGGTATAAGGTGTTGTTTCATTGTAGTTTTGATTTGCATTTCTCTGATTATTAGTGATGTTGAGCAATTTTCATATGCCTGTTGACCATTTGTATTTCCTCTATGGAAAAGTATCATTTTATCTCTTCTTCTCATTTTTTAATTAGGCTTTTTGCATTGCTTTTGCTAACTTGAGTGAGTTCTCTGTGGATCTTTGACATCAGATTATTTTCACTTCAAGAGAGCAAAAATTTTTCTCATTCAGTTTGATGTCTTTTGTTTTGTTTTGTTTTTCTCTTTAGCCATGCAAAAGATTTTTAGTTTGATATCATTCCAACTGTTTATGTTCTCTTTCATTTTTTAGCATCTGTAGTTGTGTCCTGAAAGAAGTTTCTGACATATAAGTATTGGAGTGTTTATTGCAGCACTATTTGCAATAGCCAGAGTACAGAAACACTCCAAATGCTTCAAGATAGATGAATGGATGAGAAATTTGTAGTATATTTACACTGTGAAATATTATTCCACAATCAAAAAAAGACAAATTTGATGCATTTATGATAATATGAATAGATCTAGAAGGAACCATGCTAGTATAAATAAGTCAGAAAGTAAAAGAGAAATACTGGATGATCTCACCTATATGCAGGATATAGGGAAAACAAACAAAAGGAAAAACATAAAATAATAAAAAAGCAAAAGGACAAGAAAAAGTTAAAATTAACATACTGACAGCAGAACTAAATTATGAAGAACTAAAGCAATGGTACATTTAATCAATAAAAAATTTTTTAAAAAGATTAAGCTTAAAATTTACATTCACTACTTTATTTAGATAACCATGGTTAACAGCACTATATTTTCACATTAGAATTTCATACCTCCACAAATATACATCATCAAACTATACCTACCATCTATGCTTCAATTCTCTCCATAGTATATTGGATCCTCTCTCCTTTGCTGTTCACTCTCACTCTTCCTTTCTGTCAGTTTCAAATCTATACTCACAGTTCTAAAATTTGCTCATGTTTGTTCCTTTGCTTTGTTTCTATATATTCCCAATATAGAAAAAATCATCTAGTATTTGTCTTTGTAGTTCTCTAGCAGTATTCATATTACCACATTCATATTACCACAGATGATAAACTTTCCGCTATTTTTTTGTACATATGTTAAGTAGTATTCCATGGAGTATATATGTATATATGACTTCTTCTTAATCCACTCATCAGTCCTTGGGCAAGTAGCCTATTTTCATAACTTGGCTATTGTAAGTAGTACTACAATGAATATATGCATGCATATATTCCTTTGACTTGACATTTATATGTTCTTTGCATATATATCTAGAAATGGAATTGGCAGATAATGAAGTACATCTACTTTTATAGTTTTGAAAAACCTATGTACTGGTTTTCATTGGGATTGAGGAGTCTAAATCCACTCCCCAACAGTGTACAACAATTACTTATCTCTACAACCTCTCCAATACTTGATGTTTCTGGTCTTTTTGATATGGGTATTCCCACAAGCATGAAGTGAGAAATCTCATTATGATTTTTATTTGTATTCTCTAATGATAAGTGATAATTAGCACTTTTTTCTTGTGTCTGTGGGCCATTTCATGTCTTCTTTGAAGAAGTGTCAGATAAGCACTTGTACTCATTTTTTCATTGAGTTGTTATGTTTCGTTAAGTTGTATAAATTCTTTGTAGATCTTGGATATTAATTCCTTATTGTACATATGTTTGCAGATATTTCCTCCCATTTGGCATATTATATCTTTGATTTCATATTTTATTTCACTCTGCAAATATTTTTAGTCTATGTGTTTATTCTTGCTTTTTTCCTTGCCACTGCAGTTGAGACATATCTGAAGTCAATGGTGTAGACTGTTTTTGCTATGTTTTCTTCTATTTTTTTATGATCTCAATTTACATATGTTTTATATACAAAATGTTTCATTTTGAATTATTTCTTTATTGTTTGAGATAGTGGTCTAAAGTTATAATTTTTTATATATAAGCATGCATACATGTTGTCATGGAGGCTGGGTGCTTAACCAACATCTCTCAGTTCATACACAGATATGCTGCTTGAGAACTAGGATCTAAAAGAAAATCAAGAATATGCTTGATGTGAGCCACACAAGAGAGAGCATGAAAGTTAAGGATGCTTCCTGGAGTGGTTCTTGTAATAATTTACTCAAAGACATCTCTCTGAGGACTTGAGGGGACATCATGGAGACAGTCCTTGGAGCATCAAGGTAAGCAGGCAGAGGAAGGGTCATTATCACAGAGGGCCCATCACAGGGTTAGTTTCTTTTCTGAAAAGGAAAACATCTCTGTGGTCTGGCCAGTCCGGAGTCAACCAGGCATTGGAAAACCAGAGTAAGACCAATCAATTAAATCAAACATCATCAGAAAACATTGGAGGATAGGCAGGGGAATATTATAACCAGATTAATACTTTAAAAGATCAGAGTGGCACGTGTGAGGAAGAGAGTGCAGTAGGTCAACAAAAAAACAGAGAACAACACAAGGCCTATTGCCAACCCAGGCCTTATAGGATGGTACCTGAGAGCAGCAGGTACAGGTAAGAGACTTCTCTGTGGGTTCCTGAAGTAAAAGGAGAGGGGACTTGTCAATGGACTGAATTTGTGGGAACAAAGGACATAAAGGAAGCTCCTGTTGTTTTTACTGAATAAACTGAGTAGTCATATTTTCTGAAATGGGAATTCTGGAAGAAAAAAGGTGGCTGCATTGAAGACATAGGTTGTGTTCATGTTGACTCTGAATTTCCCGTTAAATGTTCTCATGTATGTAACCAGAAGCTTTATGAACATGTGATCAGAGACCTCCATAACAGGCCAAAGATGGACATTGGATTATAAATGGAACTCAACATCAAAACCTGGATAAGATATCCAGGTAGAAGATTTATGTACAGAATGTATGTAATACAAGCCCATGCAAACCTAAGTTTGCTGAGATAAGATCAGCCTAAATAAGGTTGAAAAAGGATAGTAAGTGTGATGGTAACTGGAATAGAGCATCATTATGAAATGAAAGCTAAGGACACTCAGAAGAGACACTGGCTGTGAGGAATGTCCATGAAATCTGCTCTAATTCCAGACTGTGAGTGCACCCACAGGTTTTGACCAGTTGCTAAGACAAGTAGTCAAGTTCAGCAATTTTTTTCAAATCCAAGAAGAAAAGATTTTGAATCCAGGAAAAAAATTCTCTCCATATGAAAGGTGAAACTCAGCAGTTATTTGGAATCATTTTCTCAGTTCACGTATTGACAATTGCGATTCACCAAATAAGACGCTCCTGAATTTTTTTCTCCCAAATGTGAGCTTACATTTCTGTTTGCCTCTTCAATGTCCCATGGACTACTGTGAAGTCCTCTTTTTGCATCTTGAGTCTTTGTCTCCAGCTGACAGATTGTTACCACACTGTTTCATTCCCTGAGAAGACTGATGGAATCCTCAGCAATGCCTCCATTTTCTTCAGGTCCTCTATCACATGTGAGCTTATTAAAGTAAGGCCTGAAATTTCTATTTTTAATGAGCTTCACACTGAATAAAGGGCTAAGCATTTTAGTAGTGAATTTAAGTGGCTTATCACTGACCAGCCTGCATGATATCAGGGATTTCTTTCAGAGGAATCCATGACCTTAAGTTGTCCCCAGTTGCTCTAAAGGATGTCTCTGGTGTCCTGAAACCTGAATAACATAGAAAATTAATGCTATTGATTGAGAATGTTCTGGGAGTTGAGCACAATTTGTTGGATTATATGAACAATATATGACAAAATTGTTTTCTTCCAATTCAAGACTTATTGTATACTAATTTTATTTCCTTGATAGTAAACTGCATACAATTCCAGATGAAGAGCCACTATTTTAGAAAATTTAAGGTTTTCCAAATTGCGAAATACAGCCCTGCCAAATCACAGTAGGTGCCACAATGATTTGAACAGACTTATGGCAAATCCATGTCTACTAGAATTTTGTTCCAAAGGACTCTTGGTCCTTCTTAGTGTTGAACTATGAATTCTAAGGTGATTGGGGGCAGTGTCCTTGTTTCTTCTAACTAATATTCAAAGCAATGCAAATATTTCTATCAGAACTAACTGGAAAACCATTTCAAGCAGTAGTCCTGTCCCTAGAATGAAGGACAATCCTGAAAACTACACCTGATTTTCAGGATTAAAGTTGTAACAGGAAAAAGGATACTTAAAAAGTGTTTTCTCTGAACTCCATGCAGAACTGTTTGATCTTTTTCCACTATATATATATATATATATATATATATATATATATGATGGTATCTATTATGCCTATAAATATTTGTGGACATCTGTCATGTGCTGATAGTCTTCTAGGCACCACATAGCTAAGTATGAACAAAGCAGACAAGACTCTAACATACTGGAATAGATCTCTTAGTGAGGTAATGATAAACATAATGAGGGTAAATACAGCATGTAATATGGTAATTAGCACTAAGGAGAAATGCCTAAATTCTAGTTGAAAGCTGATGTAATTAAGACACAGAAGATAGCACCCTCTCTGAGACAGTCAAGCTGGGAGGGCAAGGAGAATATCGGAAAGGAGTGACTTACATGGGGGCAAACCAAAAGACCTCCAGCACAAAGCAAGTTTCTACAACACTGCACACTGCATGAACTAGGTTATTGCTCAAAACTCTTAAGTTAGAATCCTGCTGCTGGAGCACTTATTTGCTCATGAAAACCAAGGCTAGTCGGTCCAACATCCTTCTTTCTACCAAGCCACTCATGGTTGCTTTCTAAGAAAGAAAAAAAAAAAAACTGAAATGTTGGAGGAGTGGGTAACAAGAGCAAATGACAACATCATGATCATAAAACATTCCACAACATTAAGGTTCTGGTTGTTTCTCTTAACTCCAAAAGGAAAGATAATAATGCATAACCCCTCACAAGACAGTCAATGAAAAAGATAGATTACATAGAATTTGAAAACTGTATAAAATAATGCTTATGGAGCAATTTAATTTAATAAAAAGAAGCAGTGGGGAAAGAAGCAACAAAAAGCATATGAAATGTGAATAATTATTTCTAAAGATTTTGGGGTGAGAAGATCCACAGCTTGACTATCAACTTGGATTTACAAATTAAAACAAAAAAAAATTACTTTCCTTCTATTTTAAGGATGAGAAGCATTTTTTTTCAGGGATAAAAAGGAACTCAAAGAACAATGGGCATGTCTTGCAGGTACAGGAGAACAACGGTTAAAAAAAGATTGTTCTTTATAGAGATATTCACTAACTCTCCCTCTCTGAAACCAAGGAATTTTGCTATAATAATATCTGATTGAGAGATAATTACAGAGGAAATGCCAATTCCTTTCATATCTGTGTACTTTACTGTATATTGTCAGAGTCTGATGGAGATGGGATATGAAAAGAATAGCATGACAAGAAAGGGATGGGAAGGAAAGTGGTCTTGGAGCAGAGCCAGGTAATATGGAAGTAATTGAGATTTACCAGCATTATTTCCATAATGGCTTTTGGATGCACAAGCCCAAGAGGGTGCCCTAGATTCACATTTATTAGTGCTCTGGTGGTGCAATTTTTTTTTAAGGTGGTTAATCTATTGCCTTTGCAGAAATTCCTGGAGTCTTTCTCCAGAAGCATTATGGTAGACTCTCTTCCAGTCACATCCCAGTACACACCAGCACTGTCATGTGATCTTCTGTTGAACCTCTTCTCTGTGACCATGGTAATAATTTGATTTTGTTTTGGCCCATTATGTTCTAACTTACAAAGTAGATAAAAATAGTGAAAAAAATCAGTAAACTAGTATTTTTTTTTAATCTCAATGCAAGTTGGGAAACTTCTACTGTGAAAATTGATCAAGTTTAACTTGTTTTTCTTTACTTTTGAATAATTAATTACAACCTGCTAATGACCAGCCAGACCACATTTGTCAGAGAGGCTCTGAGTTCATATTTGCACCTCCTTTTGCAGACAGCTGGCAGAGATTGCCAAGGCAGCCATTTGTGGACTCTGCTTACTCCTGACAGAGAAGAAAAATATTCAAAGAATGCTTGCAAGTTTGTTTGACAATTTCCATAGAGTGCAACTGTATTTAGGCTGTGATGGTGAATAGATCCCACATGAGTCTTAGATAGATGACGTTTCATGGATATCTTCCTAATTACACTAAACTCAGTCTCAATGTTTTCTGAACTACAATCCAGGCCTCCAGATGATCATTCAAATTCAAGACCATATTTTTCACCATTTCCTCACTTAGGAAAAAACAAGTAAGTTTGAATATTGGCTCCAGTGCTTTCTAGTTGAATGGCCATGAGTTAGCATGTATCTTACCTTAGCAGCAGTTCAGTCTGTAAAGTATGGATGTTGATATAAGTTGAGTAATGATACACAAAGCTGTGGAAGGGACAATGTGAATAAAGAAATGGAAAGGGGACCTGCCAACTGTAAAACACACACCAAAGTAAGCTGGTTAATTATTGTAAAGATCATCACTATTATTTGTGTCAAAATTTTCCTATGGCTATTATGCTCTTTGGGGGGGAAATAAAACACATAAACTTATGTCAGGATGTAGGATAGCCATCATATGACTAAAGACTAATTTATTTCAGGATAATGTATTAATTTTGAGCTCAGAATTTGGAATCAAACCATCTGGATCTGAAACCCCAATCTGCTATATAGTAACTATGTGACTTAAGAGCTGTTTTTTTCAATCTATAAAGTAGAAGTAATAACATACAGTATTTTGCCTGGAAAAAGTTGGTTAACATTTATTTACAAAGTACTTATAGTGGCACCTTCCACAGAGGAAGAAAACACTTGTGTAGACTTTACCACTATTACTGTTGAAAGTTTTAATGGGTACAGACAATAGCTAGAAGGAGTGGATAAAAGTGGAGGTAGCAAGACTAGGTCAAATCTCAAGAGGAAAATAGTCCAGCACTAATAAGGGCTGGCATGTAGCTAAAGCACTGAACTTGGAGGAGAGAGTTTCAATTCAAAGTTGCAAGAAAGGAAAATCCCCCAGACCTGGAATGTGATGACTTTTATGGTTCTGTGTTCAAAGCAAAGGGAGGTAGTACATAGGTGCACTGTGTTTCCACCATCCACAAAAGAGCTCAACAGAGACCCTGAAATGCCTGGGGAACATGATTTAATTCCAGTTCTTAGGATCTGGAATTCTTGATTATTTTCACAATCAATTATTTCTATTAAAACAGGCCCACCCAACCCCTTGTTTCTTCTTATCTCTTGACTTTTTCACTACTCCTCCATCTGAAAATCCTGAGTTTCATTCTTCAGTCATTTATCAAGATTGGACTATTATCCAAAATTTCAACTGTTAATCAATCTTTTGATAAGACAAACTTAACACATAAGTCAGAATTCTTGGACTGGAAGGAGATGATGTTATAGGATGCCTTTCTGGCACATCATCCCAGGAAGTTATTAAGATACTGCCTCATACACCCTGCTATGGTGGCCCTAGAGCATACTGGATAAGTTAGTGAAAAGGCACCATACCCAGACATCCAAACAGAGATGGAAATTTTACTTAGTGGCTTTCTCTGCACACCAAGAGGCAATAGAAATGGAGTGAAAAAAATATCTTATGGCAAGAGGCAAAGTGAATTGGATCCATTTATCTCATGTAAGCACAGCTCTAATTAGTTGAATCACCCCTTAAGCAATGGTAAGAAGAGACTGTAACAGATTTGCAACTCTGATAGGCTTTGTCCAATCTGGCAGTGAATTCTTAAATCTGTAATCATCCGCAGCAACCACTTTCAGAACAGGGCCAATTTTCAGACCTAAATTACTCCTGGCTCCACAGTAGCATCTGCCCATGAAATAAGCTTCTACCAAAGGTTTAAACTCTCCAGCAGTAATTGTCTGGAATGGCCTCAAGACTACAGTTTGACATTTGAAACTTTTCCACAATTGCTAGCCATCTCAACTTTTAGTGTGCCTGTGGGAAGAAAAAGCTGGAACTTACATTACCAGTGTCCTAGCTGAATTGTCCTTGAATATGTTATGACTACTAGAGATAATACACGATAAAAGTGATACAAACTACCTTAAAAGTTATTCAAACCTGACATTGCATGGGAGAAAATTCAACCTGATCCTTCTAGATTCAGGTCTTGATACTTGTCCCAGGTGAACACCAATCTTCATTTGCAAATTCCCAAAAGGGATTTTGATGGGTTTTTCCATCTAGAACTTAATGAGGAAGCAAAAGTACTGTTGACTCAGCAGTGCTTTTGCAGCCTGGAAATCAAATCCATTTATTAAATGCAGACAAATATTCAGACAAATAATGTTATAATGTAAATTATAACAGCATCCAGGCTCCCTATGCAAGCAACCCTAACAACTCCAGAATGAAGGTGTTCACCCTTCATTCATGTTGCCGGCATGCATTTCCCAAAGGGTAACCCTGCTTCCAGTTATTCATGATTGTTGCTAATTTAATTTTAATTTATTTAAAATATTTAAATTCAAATTTAATATGGTGCCAGTAGATGTTATAAAATGAGTGTTCTTTATAGAGCAAATAAATGATGTGCTAGCAATGAATTTATAATTCATGACCTAACATCCAAATGTAACCACAATACATTGCAGTGGTTCCAAAGTCAACATTGATATCCTTCACCCAGAGTTCATTATGTTGGTTATCTCCCCAACTACTTGTGACACAGGATCAATTGAGATGGTATGTTTTCACTTGATTAAAGCAAGTCCATAGGCAACTGGATAGATTCTTAACCTCTAGCTTACTTAAACTAAAATATAACAAGAAAATCCAGAAGAGAGATATGCCAGTTCTTGAACAATGGACAATGTCTTTTTTCTCTTACACCTCAGGACCATTCCAGGGCTGTTATTGGTTCTTATAGGAGGGCAATATCAGTGAAACCTCTCCTATAATCCTCGTATGGTCACTTAAAGAACAACTCTATACCAGGGACAATGATTAAACTCCACGATCCAGGTTTAATTGAGAGGTGGCAGCTCTGCATTTACTCAACTCAAACGATTCACCCTATTTTAGCTTTTAGTTACCTAAGAAGCAATGGTTTGTCCACCCTTGCTCTTACCCTGTTGAAGTTACTAATAAGTGTGCTATTTCTGCAAAAGATCAGAGGTTTCAGATATTTGAGACATCTACTTAAGATGAAGTAGTAAAGTACAACATCCCACAAAAGTGAGAATTGCTCTGAGTAATTCTCAGATGGCCTGAGTGCTCAGCCATCTTAGGTGAATCAACATAGGAAACTCAGGTCAGTATTGGTGGCTGAGCATAGAAGACACTATAAATCTTATTCCTTACTCAATTAAGATGAAGGAGGGAGTTCCAAAAGCTTCAGTTTACCCTAGGAGAGAGGATAGAAATGAAGGAACACTAATACTAACAAACTTGGCAACAGGAGAACAGCAGTCAGGTGGATTTTCCATAGGCCACAGCTAGAGTAAAAATGTCCAAAGACATGAAGCTTAAAACCTGGACAGACAGATAAACAGACAGACAAAAATAACTTATTTTACTTGTTATTGCAGTGTGAAATCTCATCTTTTGCCTTAAGGAATATTGTTCAAAATAAATGTCTCAAGTTTATAGACTGCCTGATATTTTTCATTTTTTGAAACCTTGGTGGAAATATTTTTATCCTTTGTGGGTATCCCAATAAAGGTTAATCTTAAATATAGAAACTCCCATCCTTCCTTCCAAATTCTCTTTTTTTTACAACTTATTTAAATACCTAGTCAGACTGCGTTCCTGTTCTCAGCAAAGTATAAATTCAACTCTGCCAGATTTCCTGCAGTTGCCATTCCCAAGTGCATCTACACTAGAGTTTCCTTCCTTGGATGGTATCCCAAAAAAACTCTGCCTTTTTCACCACTGCAAGAGCCCAGAATCCCATCAGGCAGCAGCTAACAGCTAGCCCAAAGATTGTTATCCAAACTTTCAGGCTATTACCAACGCTATAAGAATAAAGTTAATATCAGTAAGTCACCTGAGTGGAACAAAGAAGGGCTGAAAACAGAAGATGAGTGGCTGTGGCTGAGGCTGAAATGGGTCACTGATACTGCCCTTCACATTGGCACATCTTCCATGTTAAACATCTGTGATACCAAAATCATTTCCATCTTGGCAATTACTGACATACCTGTAAGTTTATGTCTTCACGGAGGGTGGACCAAATGAGAGGCAGAACTATAAGAGAAAGAATGCTTGTTAAAGCAAAGATATTACAGTAATTTCAAAAGTTATTTGAGAAAAAAAATTCTAGTCAACAGATTTTTTTTTATGTGAATGTTTTTGGTGGTAGAGCCATGTTCAAGCCAACACTGCTGACAAACAAGTGTCAGTGTAGAATAACAGTCTCCAAGTCACTAAAGATGCATTGGGGTCTGCTGACACTCCTCCTGGAGAAGGACCTCTGAGGCTCCTTATTCAGCAGTGCAGGGACATCACTGACCTCAATGCTGATCAAATTTCACACACCAATGAAGGTTGGGCTTTGAAACCCACACCAGTTTCGTCAATCAGATGTCAATCAGTTTTGAAGCCTAATCAGCACCAATTCTTTGTAGGTATGCAACAGTTTTGAAAAGGTGCCAATTAATTTTTAAAGATATGCCATTTTTGAAAACATACCAATCAGATTTGATACCTGTGTAACTGTGAGCAAGGAAAGAAGTGAAGGGACCATGAAAATCATAATAAGCTAAGAAGCAGATGAATTTGAACAGAATCTACTTCTGACCTCTGACTTGCTGGGAACACTCACCTGAAAAGAATTTTGCCTCAGAGCTTTCAGTCATTGACTTCAATTGTCAATTTCTGTTGCCTGACCCATGACCCTAGAACCAATAGTTAACTAGTGGTTGCTGGTCTGTGCCCGGTACCCCTAAGCTGTCTTCCACTGCCTGATCCTCAATATTACCTGCTCATGGGTGCCACTGGCCTCTGGCATACCTCCTCTGGAGATGTCTTCCATCATGTTCAGCACTACCCAACCAACCTTCAGATTGCTGCTGCTGATTCTGTGCTGTCAATTTGACAGCACCACCAGCTCCAGAAGTCACTATAAGTTGGTTCCCAGTCCACCACTTATCAGTAAGACACCAACTCCAAACTCTCAACAGAGGGACAATGTCATCTTTCATGAGAAGCTTTTTTTTTTTTCTGAACTATCGGAGACTGAAACTATAGGGTAGGCTGTATGGCCATGTGTGGCCTTGGAAACTCCTTTCTCTATCCCAAAATCTCCCTTGTAAATAATCCCCATTGTTATGCTTTATAGTTGAGTCATGTCTTGTGATATAAGTGCACAGTTGAGGATTCAGTAAGTAAATTTGCATATTTTCACCCTAATAGTCTCCAGTGTGCTACCTTAAATTTCCAGAGTATACCACCTTCCTACTACACAAATGAAACCAATTGTCTTATAATTTTGAAATATGATGATCTTAATTATCCTGAGCCATGAATCATTATGAAAATTAGATAATTTCTACTAGAAAAAAATCACTAACAGATCATCACTGAGCAAAAAATTATGGTGTAAGTATACAAAGTTAAGAGGTAAGAATAAAAGGAAAAAATGAACAGTCTGGAAAGGCCAGATGGTATTTGTTCAGCATTAAATAAATTCCCTTGGGACTAACCAGGTGAAATAAAGCAAAGATTGTTGGCACTACCTATAAAAATGTGGGTGCAAGGAGAATCCAGAGATATAGTATTTGTTCCACTTCCAGTGGTCTTGCAGCTTCTTCAAGCTATCCCTTTACTAACAGGTGCACTTATAAGTATAATTGCCCTAAATAGATAAAAGTTTTAATGTGCCTATAGAGTGAAGGTTATGGAACAACCAAAGAGAACAATACAATTCTGCAAGGATTTGTCTTATCATCTCATCATAAGCAGAATGGAGAAAGGAAAAATTTCAAGTTTTACAAATACCCATTAAATATTGAATCTAACAGAACTGATAGTACAAGCCTTCTGTATCTTTGCCACACAGGTTATCCAGACAAAGTTCTCAATAAGTAGTTAAATAAGGCAAAGTATTCAAGGAAACATTTCCCCAGTTCAGTCAACCTACTCCATTTGCACAGAAATTATGATTGCAATCACTTCTGTGTGAAGAATCACACTCTGTGAGACCCAGGATTCAAGCTCAAAAAGAATCAACTGGTAGAAAGTAGTCAGAGGTTTTTTGGAAGACAATGCAAAGTCAAATGCAGTCACAAGGAACGCTTCTTATAAGGAAGAACAAAAATTGTGCATTTAACATCCAGGGGATGGTAAATGAGAGGGGGAGAACACTAACTCAAAAATCTGAATTATGTCCTAAAATGTATGGTATTTCATGTTGACCAAACAAATGGATAGCAGGAAAAATATTTTAACTTCTGTATCTTTTTCTCCATACAAATAACTCTTTGTAATAGCATATATTTAAATACATACATTTTTAGGACAACTACTGAGATATGACCTTATTTCTGAAACAGATACTAATATCAGACAAACACAAAGTCACCTGTGGGAGTCCACATTGTGTATCCCACACCAGGATCTATCTAAAAGACAAAATCATTTTTAGATGTAGATAAGACTTCTTTTCTTTAAATAGTTTATAAACTTAGTTGTAAAATAATGAACTAATTTGTATTTTTTACTTCATTTATGTCATTTATACATAAGTATTGTTGTATTATGAATTGCACCTTTCATTTCATTATTTTTTTTGTTTTTCTACTTTTTTGTCATTTTTTCTCAACTCCAGTACTGCTTGAACATTTTTATAAATCATTTTTTATTTATCTATGGTGATTTTTAAAAATTTATTTGTATATAAATTTCACATCATTATAAACCCAGGTATTTACCTTCCCCCACCCTCCCCTCCATTCCCCCCTTTCCCTCCTGCCTAAAGTTGTGAGCTTCAGTTTGGTGATTACCTTGTTTTGACTTTTCCTCAAGATTTTAGTTTATGTTTTCACTATATCCCATATATTAGTGAAACCATTTGGCTCCTGTCTTTTTTCTTTTTGACTTGTTTCTGCTAATATGATTTCTTCTAAGTACATCCATGTTGTCATAAAATCATTGAATTTGTCATTTTTAATTGATGAGTAATATTCCATCATGTATATTTACCAGATTTTTCATCCAGCCATCTGTTTTGAGGCATTTAGGTTGCTTCCATGTCCTTGCAATTATAAATAGTGCTGCAGTAAACATCCGAGCACAGGTGTCCCTTTGTACCCACATTGAGGTCTCTTTTGGGTAAATTCCCAAGAGAGCAATTGCTGGGTCAAATGGTAGTTTCATTTTCATTAACTTCAGGGTCCTCCACACAGATTTCCATAGTGTTGGACCAGTTTACATTCCCACCAGCAGTGTAATAATGTTCCTTTCTCTCCACATCCTCACCAGCACTTGTTGCCTGTTCTTTGGATGTGGGCCATTCTTACTGGTATAAGGTGGCATCTCATTGTGGTTTTGATTTGCATTTCCATTATTGCTAGTGATGTTGAGCAATTTTTCTTGTGCCTGTTGGCCATTTGTATTTCCTCTTTGGAGAAGAGTCTTTTTAGTTCTCCCCATTTTTTGATTGGGCTTTTTGTTTTGCTTTTGTTAAGCTGTGTGAGTTCCTTGATGATCTTTGTTATTAAACCCTTATCACTCTTGTGAAGGGCAACAATTTTTTCCCATTCGGTTGGGTTTCTTTTAGTTTTCTCTGTTGTCTCTTTTGCTGTACAGAAGCTTTTTAGTTTGATGTAGTCACAT
>PVHY01005247.1:0-84943 GCA_004024945.1 Uropsilus gracilis
TGTTCTGTGGAGTGATGTTGAACCTTTAACAAATGTCACGCATTCTTGGCAGCCAAGTGGATTCCCACTATTGTGGTTTGTGCCAGCTCACTGCCAAATGGTTCCATTTAATGCAGCAGCCCATGCTCCCAGGGGACAACAGACCCCTTAGGGAAAGAGGACCTCAGGACTCCCCAGGATGTGTGTGCTCTGACTGCAGGCAAGAATCTGGTTTCTGGTGCCCTTCATTCCTGTGAGACCATGCCAATGGGACTTCTGAGTGGTCAGGGGACTTGCCTAATGGCTTTTGAAGTGACAATCCTTGTCAGAGTGATGCAAAGCTGTCTTCATTCATCTACTGGTGCATGTCTGTCTAGGAAAGCTGCTGACAAAGCCAAAGTTTTGGAAGTTACTAGTTTTTAATGGAAAAGTTACAGTAACTTCGCATAACAACCAGCTTCCCTGGGCTCTGACCTTTTTACAGACTTTCAGTGGCCTATCGGGTGAGACTACTTGGGAGGACTTGGTGGGGATCATACTTCCTCCTTAGAATGTGCCTGGGCTTCATCTCCACAGTGGTTCCCAGAACCCCTGCCGCCTTGTTATCTCTCCCAGGGTTTGCACTGCATATCTTCCTTGGCCCTGCCTGTGCCACTTGGGATGTGTCAGCAGTATCCATTATCTGAAGTCCCCCCAGTAGACCTAATTAAAAGAAATAAGTGAGGGTGAGTGTCCACTGAAGGACCCTGGCCTGGATGACCTCTTCAAAACCTCTCTCCACATGGCACTAACAGAACAGGCTGCCTCCCTGACTCCCACAGTTGCTGCCCCAAGAGTCACAGGGGTGGCTGATGGCTCACTGGGCAGAAATATCAAAGAATGAGCTCTTGAGGCCTTGGGATGGTCATTGTCAGATGTTGCTGTGTCACAAGAAAACAAGAGGCCATTGCTTGCTACCCATCCCTTCCCAAAATGACTTCTTGCCTTATTTTCTAGCTAAGTGACTTTTAAGTGATTGTTCTCTTCCCCAACTTCCCAGCCCCCTTTTCTTCAGAAAAATATGATCCTCTTGGAAAATAACTGAATACAAAGCCTTAGAATACAAAGCCTAAGAGAAAACCCCATTCCTGTCAAAAGTGAACTTTAAAGTGGAAAAACTAAACCACATGTTGGTGCCATCACAGCTATCAATGGGGACTCTAAATCTTCCAATTAAATGAGGGCTGGCTCAATTATTGGGGAAACACACCACAGTGCTTCTGGGCTTCTCTCTCAGCAGGTAACCCCTGCAGGATCTCTGCTTGGACCCAAGTCTCCTACAAGGGGAGGAACTCCTGAGACATTTGCCAAGGTGAATGACATGGTCATCACCTTCTCACAAATGTCCAGTTTAAAAAAAAAAAGACTTTAGTTATTGTTGAACTTGAATAAGCCCACTGGTATCTAAGCTCTGGACATCATGGTTACCATTACTTGGTGCCTCCTAGGAATTGGTGAGCCCTATGTATTTATATTTATTTCTCTCATCCTTAGAATAATCTTGGAAATGAGCTTCCAGTTATTTAACACCATATAGCAAACTACCCCACACTTTAGCAACATAAACACCCCACACTTTAGCAACATAAAAAAACTGCCCCACACTTTAGCAACATAAAACAGCCACCAAACATTTGTTGTACTAGGTCCAGGCTTGATCGGCTGAAGTTCCTCAGCTTCCTAGGGCCAGTGTCGGCTGAAGGCTTGGTAGGAGCCTCAGTTCTCTTGCAGTAGCCTCTGTCTCATGTTCCAGGGCTTCTCCACGTGGCCTTCCCCTCCCTTAGGATAGTCTGGACTTCCTTAAAGCACAGCAGCTCAGTTACAAGAGGGTAGGGTTCCAAGAAGCCAAGACACCAACATACAAGTGCTTTTTGGAGGTGCTGCTTGCGTGTGCTTACTAATGGCCCATTAGCCAAAGGCTTGTGACTGCACAAAGGTTTGTGGCTGCACAAACCTAAGCCTGGAGTTCATGAGTATGGGAGTGGGGCTTCACATGAATGAGTGTCATGGGAATGAGCGTCAGGTCACCAGCCTGACAGTCTTGTCATATCATTTATTCTTCTTCTGCAGGCAGGGGGCACTGAGGCTCAGAGAGTTTCATCCAGCTGCTCAAGATCATTCTTCATAGCCAAGGGCAAGGGGTCAAGGTCTGGTGACTCCAGGGAACATATTCTTTGCTGACAATACCAGGTCAGCCTGATATAGGTATAAGGGGCGCTAGGAAGAGGGCAAGAGCTAGGATCCCAGTGTAACTGACAGTCAAGCTCCAGGCCTCTTTCAGCTAGAGGAAAACTAGCAGATGTCCTAGGCACCTGGTGAGTGCTTTCTGGGTGCTTCCGGCCAGCAGATCAGAATCAAGGTCTAGGTGAAGCCACAGGCCGCATGTAGAGGCACTGAAACATGTTCCAGGCCACAGTCCAAATTTTCAGCGTGGCCTCGTTTCTCCCTCTCCTTGACCTCAAGAAACCCTCTCCTGTACTGGCTTCATTATCATTTCATGGTGCTTATTGATCTGGAATGTCCTCCCTCTTTTAGAAACCAGCTGATGTTTCCTATTGAAATGAAGAGCCCTCCTGGGCACCCCAGCAACTGTGCTCTTGCTGATTTTAGCATCTCCCTGTTTGCCCTTCTCTACAGCCATCTTTTTTGAAGTATGGGTCTTTAAGATCCATCTCTGCCTCCAGCACCCACACCAGCAAGAGTTGAACTGAACTCAATGCTATGTATCCTGGGGGCTACTCAGAGTCATAATACAATGCCATGGTTCTCCTTGAAGCCCCCCCCCCAAAAACTAGCAGACACCTGTTGAACACCTGCACCAAACTGGGAAATAAGGGAATGCTAAGTCATGCCATGACCATATTCCTATCCAAGTTCTTTTCCTCATTAGCAAAGTGGCACCGAGAAAGGCACATTACCTCTGTGAGTTCAGCTTGCTCTGTATGCCTACTAGATGAGAATAATCTCTGTTCAGAGTTAAGACTGAACACAGGCTTGGAATTGAGAAAGTGACTCCTTGCAAGTGGGCACTCTCCTCTGTGAAAGGAGTCGGATTTCCTAGCTGAAGGTTGGACTTTATATACCGGTAGTCCCCCTCCCCCCAAGTTCTGCTGCCTTCCTTTGAACAAAAGTATTATTGTTATTTATGTCCAAAAGTCTCCTGTTAAAAGATGCGAAATGATCTGTAGAGATGACTTTAGCCCAAGAGCCAAAGTTTTCTCTACCCTTAGTGAATATCTTTGATACTCATTTGTCAGTGTTCGTGTTGAAAGGTGGGCAGGTGTGAGATTCCTGGTGATCACGCTGGAAACACGTATCAAAAGCCTTAAAAATATGTACATTCAGGGATGCAACACTTCCTCCTCTGGGAACTTATTTTAAGGAAACAATGTGTTCACAAGTAGGCATAAATGAAGCCTTATTTACCATGACACAGAATTATAAATTACTTAAGTGCCCAACAATAGGTAACTGGTCACATGACAGTATGTGTACTCACTGACATCCAGCAGACCTGGCTTCACTGAACTCTTGCCAGGACAGTCCCTCAGGGCTTGTTGCTGGTTAGTGCTCTGCTGTTGCTGTTTTCAGCTTTTTAATTATTTAAAAAAAATGTAAACAAAGATTCATAGCTGCTTTATTAATTCTCAGACTGTAATAAATCTGCATTCTACTTACAGGTGAATGGGTATAAACAAAATACAGTACAGTGATATAATGGAATTCTATTTAGTTATAAGTGGAAACAAACTACTATATATCAGTGTGAGTGAATATCAAAATCAGTATTCTGAGCAATGAAGGCAAGCACAAGGGACTACATTGTAAATGATTTCATTTACATAGAATCTCCAGAAAAAGCAAATTTATGAATTCACAAAGCAGGTCAGCAAATTATGTTTTTTAAATGAGTCCCTAATTTCCAATTTGCACTGGACCTGCAGATGATGCAACCATTTCCCAAATATTATGTAACAATTAAAATAACGCTTATGGAGAATATTTGCTGAAGTGGAAAATTACTTCTATTAAATGAAGAAATGAGAGTACAAATCCATAAATGATGCAATACTTACAGTGTGAAAATAGAAATATATTTGTCATTTATTATTAGGTTAATGTGAAAAATACATTGGAAAATGTATTAAAGTATAAAATTTTCTTATTAAATATACAATAAAATATATATTAAAATATATAATTGGGTAATTACTAAATATTCATAGAAAAAAGACTGAGTGGAACTAAGCCAGAATGTTACAGGAATTATCTCTGAAGAGGCAGATTATTGGTATTCTTTTGAATACTCTCTTTTTCATTTGTGCTTGTTTGTACTTCCCAGTGTAAGAGGGTGTGAGTATTCTCATTGACTGTAATATTTCCTGTGGAGGCAGAAGTATGCAATGTGTTAAAGCCAAGACCCAGCTATTCTCTCCAGACTCTGATTAAATCTGGAGCTCAGAGTCTGCATAGTAAACTTCTGTTTAAACACATGAAGAGAAATGTAGTTGATAAAAAAACGAGTTTTCTCACAAGCTCCTCAAAGTCAAGGTCTGATTTCTCCGTCCACAGGCCTGTCATGGATGAAGCACCCAGCAAGTGGGTCTCTTGTCCTGTGGCTGAAGGTCCTCAGTGGTCTTTACTGGTGACCTGTGTGGATAGACATTCACTTCTTTATGTTCTGGCTTGGAGGACAGACCTTCTCTCTGGCTTGGGTCTGAAGGAGGGAGAGGAGCCCCGACCCCCACTCCAAGTTCTCCTCCTGTGCCCTGTCCTGGGAACAGGCTGCAGGAGCAAAGCTGGACTTAACTCCTGCTGGTGAGCAGGGCTACATCGAGGCTAACCAGGGGGACACCGCTGCTTCCTCAGCCTTCCTTGTGATTTCTTCACTCTGACAGTAGAGGGCAGTAGTGATCAGCACCCTCAGGGGGGAGCTGGGCCTGGGGAAGAAGGTTGAAGATGGCCTCCTTAAGGAAGTGTCCCCATTCACTCCACCTATTTTTCAGATTTCTCCGTCTCGCCTAAATCCCCATCAAGCCCTTGCTCGCTGTTCTGACTCACACCTGAGCCAGTCCAGAAAGAATCTTTTACTTTTGTAAAGTCAAGGCTTCCAGGTTAATGGCTTTGCACCCTCATAGGTCAAAGAGGAATAGTGGGGCCCAGAAAGGGAATGACTTGCTGTAAGTCCAGTTACAGTGAACAGGGTCAAACAGAATAGTACCTAGTCACCACGGTAGGAGGCAGGGTTCTAATGTGGAATTGCCCTTCATGGAAAGGCTGTTCTGAAGGAAGCAGGCAGCCATGAGAAAGAGGGAGACCCCCATACCTGCACACTAGCCTACCTAGATCTTGGGCTCGTGGCTGTCTTACCTCTGATCCCCAGCCCTTGAGTCCTGTGTTTCTGTGAGGCCAATCAGAAGGAGGTCTTCATGGGCCCAGGCTGGCCTCCTGCCTTCTACCCTCCCTTTTGAGTGCCAGCACTTGGCACAGCATTGTGCTCAGGGGAGGAGTGAAGGTGTGGGGTGGTCTCCCATGGTTCCCTGGGACCCACCTGAGTAGCTACTACTATTGCACTGCGCTGTCCTGCTCTGTGCTTTGTCATGTGGGGGTCAACTGAGAAGCCCTATCCTTAACGTCCTTTCCTTTGGCTCCATCTTCTGTCCTTTAAGGCCCAGCTCTGGTGTCTCCTCTTCTCTCCACCCACCCTTCACTGACTTTTCATACAACCCCTGGTCTGTGATGATGGCAGCACTGAGCACATAGGAGAGCAGGGTGCTAGGGAAAGGGATTCCGGTGCTGAGTACCACTGACCTCCTGGGCAAGCCTGGCAAGTCCTTGAACCTAATCTGTGAAAAGGAGGTGCTGGCCCATGCTCTAAGCACACAGCCCTGAGGATTTACAGATGGTGCAGGGAATGCTATATAGCAGTCAGTGTACCTGCAGATGGTTATTTACACCTGCAGCTATTCTCTGTGAGATGAAAAGCTCTTTGAAGGTGTGGGGCAGAACCCAGGGAGTGGGGAGGGTCTGTCCCTAGACCTAGCAAAAGTGGAAACAACAAATAAATGAATGCATGCATGCATGCATGCATGCCTGGGGAGTAGCAGAGTACTGTAAGAAACCTATCCCTCACCAGCAAGTTGCAAAGCTGCCCTCATCCAGTCCACACAGGGAGCTCAGCCCTCAGAAGCCCCTATTCTGCTTCTAGGCCCATTCTCGTCCCTTGCGTTGTTAGCCCAGCCCCCATGGCTTTTTCTTTCCTAATTACACTTTTCAATGAAATTTATGATGGTTTTTGTAAAGTTTAAAGCTGATTTGCACACTTTAATAGCAGGCAATGTACAGGGAGTATTTAACTGCAAGTATTCCGTAATGAAAAGGACTTGAGCACATCCAGAATTGTCAGGGATGGGGCTCCCCTTACCCCTACCCCCAGCAGCTGCTTGCTCAGAACTGACAACAGTTTTTTTGCTTGGCAGACCACGGTGAGCTGGGAAGGGGACAAGCTCCAATGTGTGCAGAAGGGTGAGAAGGAAGGACGTGGCTGGACCCAGTGGATTGAGGGTGACGAGCTGCATCTGGTAGGTTCTTGGTGGCTAGGTCAGGCCAGGCTGGGTCCCTGGGACCCCAGTTGCTGTTCAGACTGAGTAGAACTTTGAAGAAGGTCCACGGTAGCTGCTCTGAAGCTTCTCAAGTGGTGACTCTGTCCAAAATGCCAGATTAGAGTGAACCAGAACCAAGGAGAATTCTAAATGCTCTAACATATGATCACGCATGTGGGGTAGGAGAAACCTTTGTCAACTTTGAGATAGGTCCCATACTTGTGGCCCCCCAACCTTGGACCACTACTTAAAGCTATCTTTTTTCCACCTATCATCTGGAAAAAGCATTCACAAATCTAGAGACTGTGCCTGCACCCCACGAGAGTTCAGTAGCCCAGGTCCTCTGAGAAGACCTTCCACTGCCCCTTCTGCCCTCTGGGGATTCCCCACTTCATCCTTCTGAACAGGGGGCCTGGGCCAGGGAACATGGGCTCTCATTCCAACTCATTGGGTAGGCCTCTGGGTCTGCCTCCCTCTCCTCAGCAAAATACCACCCTACTCATAGTAGTTCTGAAGATCAGGTTCTGCAAGAGCTTTGAGACTTGTAAGTAGTGAGAAAAGCCATGAGGGAATCTTTCTTATTGGTACCTTAGGCTGATGCCAAGGACCTGGGCTGAGCACTACCCTACCCATCTCCTTGTAAGCTGCTGTTTACTGGTCTGCAGAGTCAGGAGGTTAGATTAAGTGGTCCTCACCAGCCTTCAGCACGCAATTGTGTGCCCTACACCTTATGTAAGCGGAGAGCTTCAGCCTCTTTTATCTAGCCTTCAAGTGGGCTTTAAGTTTCTTTAGCCAGCTATTCACAAGTTTGGAAATGGCACACCACTACAGTTAACCCTTGAAAAAAGTGGGGTTTAGAAATGTGGAGTCTGCCCTCCATTTAGGCAGACTTGTATCCAGGGGTGGGTTCAGCTTCCTTCTTCCTCGCATTCCTTGGGTGAATCTGTGAATTCATCACCTTCCTTGGGTGAATCTGTGAATGTGGAACCCTCAAGTAAAAACAAAATCCACATGTGAAAGCACCTTGATAGTGCAAACCTGTGCTCAGGGTCAGCTTTATTCAGACTTATAGATGCCTTCAAGGAGAGAAATCGCAGGTGTGGTAACCCTTGCATCATCAGGCAACAATCAGCAGGAACTGTCCTGTGAGTAGGGTGGGAGTTGTCCACTGCCTCTCAGTGCTACCTGGAAGCTTTTGATAATAGTAATTCCAGTGCTCTATCCTCTGAAATGCTGAAATACTTTAATAGCTTGGGCCCCAGGCATTTTTTTAACTCCTCAGCTAACTCAAAGTGCAGCCTAGAACCACATTAATTTGCATCCCTCTGTGAAGCTACCTACTGGACTTCTAAGCCATATGCCTGGGCCTGATTCTGGCCTGGACCTGATTCTGGACCTACTTCTTCTGGACTCTAAGCCATATGCCTGGACCTGATTCTGGCCAAGCCTGGACACAGTTCAGTCCCCTTCCCAGGTCAGAGGTTCTTGGTCCCTTGAGTACAAGGAGGGGAAGACTCTGTCTGAGGGTCCATTGGGTCAACTCTGAGCCTCACTTCCCAACCAGCTCTCCACAAGGCACAGCAGAGTCTGATGTCTGCAGATTCATTTTAACCAGTTTTACAAGGAATTGGTGTGTTTAAACCCTCTCATGGAAAAAATAGCAGCCACTGAGTGTCTTCAAACTTCCTAACCCCAGGATGCACTGAGCCCCCAGTGCCATCTTGTCTTTGCCAATGAAAAAACATCTACTTTTGTTTCAGGAGATGAGAGTGCAAGGTGTGGTCTGCAAGCAAGTATTCAAGAAGGTTCACTGAAGACCTCCCACTCCAGTGACAGGCAGATCTTGGGCTCCAGGAATGAGTGCATGGACATGTGGCCAGGATCCCCCCTACGCACTGTGCATAGCATGGATCAGAAAGTAGAGCACCCCCAACCTCCTCATCCCCTTCCAAACCTATGACCAGTCTGTCTCTTGCCTTCTTCTCTTTCTTTTTTTCTTAAAACCATCCCAATAAAACAATCTCTTAAGACCTGTGTTTTGCAAAATCTTCAAAGCCCTTCTTGGTTCCCTTTTCTCTGGAGCTTCCAAATCCAGCTTTTCTCAAGCTACTTCCTGGGAGAAAGGTGAAAGTCAACCACACACCTATAGATTTAGTCCTGAGGTTGCTGCCCTAGGTCTTTCCATAGTTGAACAGGCTTGGGTCCTGTGGTGAGGCCTGGAATCAGTTGGCTGTGTATTAGGAACCAACCACATCGCTTGCTATTCAGGGTCAGAGTTCTTGGAATGCCACAGATGCAGGAGTGGATACCTTCTGTCCTGGGAACTTGGAGCCTGGTTATATGAACCCCACTAAGAGAAATTTCTAACCCTGCCCTGCACACATAGGCAATACACTAAAATTTATTTGTGAGTGGAATAGAACTAGACATAATTTTAAGCCCAAAGTTAGAATAAGATGAACTTTATCAGAGGCAATTACCAGCTGATGTTAGGAACACACACATCACTACCCCAAAACGATCCTAGCTCATCTATCAGCTGATATAAAGCCTTCCTTCCCATTGACAAGAGATGAGGCATAACTGACAAATCACCTGCAGAAGAGGAAAACACCATGTTCATACTAAAGTGTAAGTGATTGCTGACTGTGCTTGTGTTGGAATATGGGATAACCAAAGAGTAAGTAAAGGTAAAAGATCATAGATTTGGGAAAGTTACTAGACAGGACCAACATGAAGGACTCAACATTGAGTCTGTCCAGGCTGCATCCTGCCTTTTGGAAAGAACCCTGGTCAAATAAGGAGAGTTTGAGTCCCAACTCCATGACAAAACCCCCACACCCAACCTGACCCCATTTCTCCCATCCTAAACCACAATAATCTGCTTCACCTCCCACACAGGTAATTTGTGATGCTTGTAGTATATATTAAGCTGTTGAGTGCCAAGTGCCAGTCTAGTGGCTATCAGACCATAAACCACTGGGAGCCTCCCTCTCCCCAGGCTATTCCTGGGACCAGCAACTCCAGAATGTTTCACAATGAGACCAGGAATAAACATTGTTATAAAACTCCCCAGATGATTCTGGTAAGCTAGTAGAGTTGAGAATCACTACCTAGAAACACTGATTTTTAGGAAATGTTTCCCAGGAATAATTCAGCAAGGTCTGGAGACATATTTGGAGTGAGGGGACACTAATGGCATCTCTTAAACAGAGGCCAAGGATGCTGCCAGATACCCTACAACCCACAGGTTAGTCTCCCACAGCAAAAAATTATCGGCCCAATGTAGCAATAGCAACAAGGGCGAGAAACCCTGGACTGGTATTTTTTTCAATTCAGAGCATTTCCCCAGTCAAACCATGGAAATAAAAGCCTAGACTTGCCTAAGATCTTACAGACCCCTTTGCCTTTGCACTCTGATCTCTGTGCCTGAGTATAGAAAGCTCCAAAGGTGAGAATTCTTATGAAGACCATCCATTCACTCATTACACAAATGTTTAAGAAAGCCTCATGTGCAAGGCACTGAGCTGGTTTCTAGATGCTGGGCATCTAGGAGTTGCCATTCTGTATTAGGTGTTGAGATCTCCATTAGATGTCTCCCTTCAATATGCACCCAATGATGGTGGGGGGGAGGGGTGTGTAGGAGATGCTCAAAGGTGTAACATCAGAGTGAGTGCATGTCAAGTAGGAGTGATCATCCCACCCTTGGGAGTGCTGGCCTCACAGGGAGTAAGAGCATTCTGTTCTTACTAAATAGCTTGGATTTCATGACGTATTTTAGTCGACAGTGGGAGCCACAGAAAAGTTTTGAGCAAGAGACCGGGCATGGTGGCACATGCTGTAAGCGGCAGCCTAGGAAGCCACGGCCGGGCCAGGGATCACAGTTCGAGTCCTGCCGGGGGCCCGTAGCGAGACCTAGTTCCAAAAATATATAGCTGGGTATGGTGGCACGCGCCTGTAATCCCAGCTACCTTAGAAGCTGAGGTTAAGGATTGCTTGAGTCTGTGGTACCCCGGGCAACGTGAGCCTGCGGTTCCACAGGCAAAAACAGTGAGATCTGTCTTTAAGAAAAAGTAAAAAAAAAGTTTTGAGTGAAGGAATGGCATAAGCAGTCAATCTTTCAGCAGAATTCTTCTGGCAGCCACTGTCAGCAATTAGAAGAGGGAAGAGTGAGCAAGACCCTTGCACCTTGCACAGGGTGGTAATATACTTCAGAGGAGACATCTTCCCAAAGGACACAGAAAGGAAGAGGCTTGCTTCTTACTGTGTATAAATCTGCAGCCACAGAAGCAGGCTGTGACTTCAGTACTGCTCCCCATTTTCTCATCTTCTGCCAAGGGGATTAAAGCTCCACCTCCAATCCTTGGCTGAGGACCTGCTCCTAGATTGGCAGCAGCCTGTGTCATGGTGCTTGTCAGCCTTCTTGGTGGTTCTTTAGCATTTCTCACCTCCAGCCCAAACCTATCTAGGTGAGGCCCATTTATGTAACTTTACTGCAAGCTTCACCACTTAACCAACAGTTAGTGTCTTAGTGTAGGAAATGAGAGAGTTTCAGTTCTAACAGCAGCACCTGAGAACATATGATGGCATAGGGACTGAAGTCACTTACTGAATTTCCAAGCTGGACAATGACACTGTGATGCCCTAGGACTGACACAGGATACATATGTGCCACTTTCCAGGTCCTCTGATGCCAACAGGCTGTAGAAGTAATGTCACAAACCTCATAGTTTCTTGAGCCTCTCAACTTGAAAAGGTTTTTTGATAGTTTTTAAACTGGAGAGTCACAGTATTTCAAAATACATTTTGTGTGATAACTTACTAATATGTTTACATCACACAATTTTGAATTTTCATAAAATAGGAGCAACTGAGGCCAGCAGTGCTGAGGTAACTGTGGGCTCTCACCGAGGACAGGCAGTAGGCTGAGGCAGCTGAGCCTGGGCCCACTGGGCTGGGTACAGATCCCAAGCTGCTGTTTCCTCACTCAATGAGTCTAAAACAGGTCATATAATTTCTTTGCACCTATTTGTTCATCTGTGAATTACAACTCACAATTCCTCACAGTTTTTGTGAGGAGCTAGTGAATCTAATACATACAAATAATTTAGAGTAGGTATGTATTTTATCTTTATTTTTTTGAAGATTCTACATTCTTTTAATTTTAAAGTTTGGTGTTTTTTTGTGTTTTTTTTTTTAAGTGCAGAATATATGAAAACTTTCAAGGAACTTGCAAGGAACCACATTAAACCACATTAGATAAGATGACAAGTTGTATCATATTATTTTCTGGGATCCTCAATCACTGATCTTATGAGTTGAACTTTTATCACTCTTTTGGGGAGGAAAAAACTGAATCTTAGAAAGTGAAATTCCAAGTGGCAGTTGTCAGGTAGTGATGAACACTTCCTAATCCCAGCAGCCCAGAGCGTGAGTTCCCTTTAAAACTAGGGAGAGGCTATATGAGAAGCTCTGTGTTAAAAAACAAGGCCAAGATCCACAGAAGGTTGACACAACCTCCTTTCTCAGAACTCCTCCAGGCTATTGCATGTGACTGGGCTCCTGCCTTGTGAGGCTTCCTTGCTTTCTGCTGGTCTCCTCCAGTCCTGGTTCCACATTTCTAAGAACAAACTTACTTGATCCAACAAGGCGATGTTCTTTCGGTTGTGCTCAAGACTTATCTCACCATCCCCACCCCCAAGTACATTTCCTGTTTTTCAGGTATGTATTATATTTGCTAAGAGTTTTAAATAGTACCCAGCATAGAATATATGATTTTTTTTTAATGAAAATTAAAAACCAGAGGTAGAGGTCTGAGAAGCGCTTTGGAGGTGGACTCAACATGACTCCATCGTTGACACAGTGTCAGTGGCAGAAAACCAGGAGGAGCCAAAGCTGGGGGCAGCTGGGGACCATTGATCAGAAGCCAGGAGGTGTGGCTATGGGGGGGCCATCTCAGTTGCACAGGAGCTGCAGAGTAGGGCCTCTCTGACTTCCCTGGGGAGTCAAATCCTGGCACAGGTTGTTGAACTGGACAGTCACACACACACACACACACACACACACACACAAAACACTCATTGGGATCCCAGTGTTTTTGAGGTACAGAGAGGCTGGAAAGAGGATGAACTTCAAACACTGAACCCCCAAGGCTCCCAAAATATCACTCTCTGAACAGCCTTCAACAAGCACTTCCTATAAGAAAGTCCTGACAATGTGAACCCCAAGAATCTCTCTGAAAGACCTCATTTACAACCTCTGCCTCACTTAATTAGGACACCACCACTGTTCCTTTCAGGTGTAAATTAAACAATTCAACTCTGTACTGCAATTAAACTCTGCTTAATTCTCCTGTTTCTCATCCAGCACTGACATGAGCAACCACTCCACATGCCACTCCTCCACTACATGCAGGTCTGGGTACCAGGGGCAACTCACCAATTCAGCACCAACCTCATGTGAATGCTGAACTTAGCAATAGTGTTGTCTGTCCTTTGGGGGAAAAAAACTTGATTCACTCTGGGAAGGGAACTCAGCAATGACGACACCAGTAATAATCCACCTCTTTATCAAAATGCGACCAACTCTACAGACAAGATTGGGGTCCTTCTCTCTCTCCTCCCAGCCCACAACTCTCCCCATTCTTTGAGTTCTAAGTCTCTCAGGGTCCTGGTCATTTCTCCTTCTTGAGATATCACCAGCTAAGAAATACTACCTCAGAATTACAAAAGTTGTGATTTATTTGGAATTGTTAGATGCAACAAGTTAAATAATTTAGCACAAAAAATGCAATATAATATAATTATATTGTGTTAGTTCCAAGATAATTTTAAGATTCAGAAAATGTATGCATTCATGGTGGACCTGAGGTGATATGGATGGTTCAGGCATGGTGCACAAATTTAAAGGTGGAGAATGAACTTCATTCATTATTGTCTCTCTGTGACTTTCTCATGTAACTTCATTTGATGAAAGTTGAAAGCCCTCCACGAATGTGATGCTGGACAAGTGGGCCCCTTGCCCCAACACCACAGGCCCCAGCAGAGCCTCGTTTGAACTCCTCACACTTACTTCATAGTTTTACCTTGTCTGACACACATCACATTTATCTGTTCACCTTCTGTGAACAACTCTCTCAGGTTTAGGAAATTCCCTTCCTGAGATATTCTAGGGAAATTTCCATTTTTAGAAATTCCATCTCCCCAAGGTATTAACAGAAGGAAGAAATAGCTTTCCCACCTGTCTTGCAGCCAGACTCCAGGTCTAAGACAAGGTTCCTTCAATTAGATGAACCTAAGTGAAGAGACCCGGTAAGAGAACCATGAGAGAAAGACATCATGCAGATTCTATGCTTTAGAGACAGGGAGAGGAGATTGGCATGAATGCTAGAGCTTCTGGTGTCACAATCATGATCTATACTGGTAGAGAACACAAAATAGGGAAGCAGCAAGAATTTACATGCTTCCAACATAGCATCACCTAGGAAATAGTCTTGCCAACAAAATCAACTTTGGACCTGGTAAAGTCCCCGAATCTAATACAAATTTACAGAAAATGCAGGAACAGTGATGCAAAATTTACACTGATAAATTGCAGGACAAAATACCTGGTTTCTTCAATTAATAAGCTACATGGAAAAGAACCAAAAAAAAAAAAAGATACAGAAGGAAATTTTATCCTCTGAACATTGAAAGATATCTTAAAGATCATCTGGAAGAGATTTAGGGATGTATCAATTAATTGTCCTATGTGATCTTTAGTTGAACTCTCAATTTTAAAAGTGTACTGCATAAACAAAATGAACTAAAACAAACAAAAAAAATATGAGATAATTTGGAAATCTGTACACTGACTAATGACATTGCATCTTTATAAATGATAATGGTAATATGGTAATGTATTTTAAGAGTCCTTATCTTTTAGAGATACACACTGAAATATTTATGGTTATAGGGTATAGTGTCTGGAGTTTGTTTCAGAATATTTGGGGAGAAAAAAGCAGTAGGAATAGAGACAAATTAAGACTGACCACAACTTGCTAAATATTGAAGCTGGGGGTTGGGATATTTATTCATTTATCCCCTTTAGGGCATGTGTGGATGTTCGAAATATCCCATGACAACTTTAATAAAGCTAGTTAAAAATAAATCAAATTTTAAATAAATACAGAATCCTGCACAAAATCCAACTCCAATGGGCTTAACTCCAAATCCCTTCACAGAACTGCTCTGCAATGTGTGCCAGGCACTTTCCATTTTAGATCAATACATGGAATGCAAGCACTTTTCTGAGGGAGATGGAGGATGAAGCTGCTTGGAGATGTAGACAGACAAACTGGTGTGCACTCTGGTCATCCCGTCTCCCTCATTTCACAGACACTCTGGGGACTGTGGTGGCCTGTGCCAAAACTACCATGCATTTCCACCCCCCACCCAGCTAGCTAACTATCCTGCCACTGGCAGCCTGTTTTCCTCAGTCATGAATCATCCAATCATCCCCGTGGACCTCTGCAGCCATGGGGACATCAGGAAGTATGTGGAGGTGATGGATCTTCCAGAACCAGATTCAGGTTCAGGTGATTTGAGTGTTGTGACAGGACAAGTGGGATGGTGCTCCAACATTGCCAGGAGAGTACAGTGAAGCAACAGGGAGGTGGTCGGAAGAAGAGGATGGGCAGTTGCAGACAACACAGTTGAGGGAAAACTCCATGGATTTACTGAATGTTTAAGTGTGGAGAGAGAGGAAAAGAGAATAATCTGAATACCTGTTACCCAAGCAGTGCCAGTAAGTTTGTACACTTATCTCCTTTGGTCATTATCATCAGCAGACCACTGTCAGTTTACTTGTTGCAAGTCTAGTTCCCTTTCTTCCTGGAAGAGCACTCAGCGCAGGTGGTTCAGGATGGACTTTGCTCCCTTCCTCCAGCTAGTTCCAAGGTGGGGCAACAAAGGTCTCATTAGCCAAACTCAGGATCACCAGACCTGGGACAAGCATATAGTCTTGAGTACTTGTTTGGACTATTAGGAATGATTTGTCCCATATATTTGGGAATGCTAAGGAGCAGACATTGGAGCTGCTGAGAGCTCTCATAAATGAGAGACTTTCTGAAGAGAAGCCTTCAGGGAGGAAAGCAAAGGAAAGAGGAGAGGAGCTGCCTGATGCAGCTCTGCCTGATGACAGTCCTAAGCCTACACTTTTTATGAGTCAATTAGTCTTTTTGCTTTTGTAATTAATATGAGTTATAGTTCAGTTAATTGCAACTAAAATAGCTGTAATATAACAATCCTGTATGATTAAAACTATTACGTCCAACCTCCTGATTAAAAATATAAATCTCTGATAATTTAGTCAAACTGCTTAAAATTTTGCATCAAAATAGGATGCTTATACCACTAATATTTTTCTTTCTTTCTTTCCTCACTTACATTTTATGGAATAGGGGACATTTTTGTGAGCTAACCCAGCCTCCCCTCTCCAACCCTTCCCCCCAACAAATACACACTTTTCAGACAGACATCTTGGACCCTGGGGGAGGGGAGCAGAAAAATAAAAAGAACAAGTAGATGAATACAGAGGAGAGGAAGGATGGAGACCTAATGAAAACAAAATTGAATTGGTCTTTAAATATTTTGGCAAATCATTTGACATTCTTCCTTAAAAAGGTGGAACCTAATTTCCCTCTCATTGACCAAGGCAGAATAATTCACAAAAGAACATACCTTTCTCATTGCTCTCTCCTGAGACTCCTGAGGGAAGTAGGACCATGTCCTGAGAACACTTGAGTGACCCTGTGCAGAGGTCTACAAGGATAGCAACTGGAAGTTCACACCAGCAGCCTGCGAGCCACTTATAGCTAAAGCATCCTCAAATCTTTGGCCCATAGCAGCTATGAGACAATAAATTTTCATGTTGTTGTGGACTAATTTGTTGTGCAGAATGAATGATGAACACGAACTTTCCTGGGTGAGAGGAGACCTAATTGGGTGTTTAATACAAAAATCAGGTGACAATGTACAGACCGACCATATTTCAGTAGGAACCCAGAAAGTCTGCTGGGCCCTCTGCTCTGGCCCCCAGAACTGTGGCATCCACAAACATTGGTGGTACTTCCTTTCTTCTCTGTAAGATTTACATGCAGAAGCAAGGGACAGACCGAGAGTTTCATCTGAGTCTTCATGATGCCAAAGTCTGTGCCTTTTCCATGAGGCCAACTTAGTCTGGACAAGGAGCTGAGGAAAAGGGTGTTATAGCAGAGGGGTTAGGGGAGTCACGTTATTCTTTTGATTCCAAAAAGCCCCCAAACTGAGAAAGAATAGAGAAAAATATGTTGATACTCTCGTTTATTTAATTTCTTAAAACCCAAAGGAGTTGTGGTTAAGATTGTCCTTGCATTGAATTAGGGTGGGCCTTAAATCCAATGACATGGTTCTTGGAGAAAACACAAAGGGACACACACAGGAAGTGATTTGAACATGGCAGCAAAAGTTGGAGTGCTGTGCCTACAGGTTGAAGAATGCCAAGCATTGCAGCAACCATGAGTAGGTAGGAGAGAGGCACTAAACAAATTCTTGCTCAGAAACTATAGAGAGAGAGATAACCCTGCCAACACCTGGACTTTGGAATTCTGGTTTTCTTCGATGAGAAAATAAATTTCTGTTGTTTTAAGCCAAACAGAAATAAAAATCTACTAATACTATCAAATAAAGAGATGTGCAAGTCAGATGCCACTTTCAAAATGGCCTAGGATTTCGAGGTGTTGCTATGTTGACTACATTCTTCTCATGTGTACTGACTGCATGATCAGGCCAGAGCCACGGTGAGTCAGCAACACAGGAAATGTTCTGTAAGTCCAGGGCCCAGATGGGCACCTCAGATGGTTGAGGCTACAGGAGCTCATTGGCATATAAAATACAATGCCGGCTCAGCAATTCAGACAGACCCCAGAAGAGATGGACTGAGCAAACTAACCCAGTCATGTAGAAAGATAAGAGAGGGACAATTTTTAGCAGGCTAGAGACATAGCCTTGGTGAAGTACTTTGGGCTGGTCCACAGTGTTAGGAATACAGGAGGGGAGAAATAATTCCACACTTTTTGCTTCCTACAGAAGAACCCAAAGGAGCAATGCCTTCAGCTAAAACAATGGATCTAAAGCCCTGTTGACATGTCAGACATCACGATCAGTCTTATGGGAGAGTATAAGGAGCACTGTGCCTATGAGAAGCACTGTGCTAAAGAGAGGCACTTTAATAGCATCTGTTCTCATATTGGTTTCGGCTCCTTACAACATCCCTCCTGACTCTCCTGGATATACTCTTCGAAACTGCTGTTCGAGGCAGTTTGTCTCCTGACGTGAATGTGTTAAATCCTGAACTATGTTATTGTTCTCCCTGTGGCCCCTGAAAAATGTCCAGCTCTTCATCTTCTAGAAAATTCTTATAAACTGACTCAAAAAGTTCCTCCACCACTATAAAACCTCCTTTCAGTAACCCTTACTCCACTCTTTGATTAGTTTGGTGCTGCTGTGATCTTGGCAGAGAAGAGTCAAACCGGGGTTGCAGGGTCCTCTTGAATCATCTGATTGCCATGTGACCTCGTAGACTCTCTGCAGACAGGACAGACTTGGTCTCTTGCCATTCTCCTCTTCTTCCTGTGTTCTCTGAGTTACTGAACAATGCAAATACACTAACCCTTTGCCTGAACTTCACACACTTGTTATCAGCTCAACCTTGACCACATTTTCATTTATGGGCCATTCTAAGGAAACCTCTAGACCATGTTGGGCAATCTTTCTGCCACGCAGCAGTATGTAGGGATCTTTGGCCCATAGAATAGGCCACCTTTGAGAAGGTGCTGCTCTTCAGTAGACGCAGGCATTGCATCACCTAATCTGGGGTGTGAAGATAATGCCTGCGGATGTGCTAGGAAAATCTCTGATATTTTGCACTTTGGGACTCTCACGATTTTATAACCCCTAATTGATAGTCCTCAAGATTGTTCTAATCATACAGATTTTTTCCTCAGGTCCTATCTGTTTTTTAAACTCAGTTAAATGCCCTGTCTAAGCAAGATGTCTTCCCCATTCACTTGGACGACCTTTCTCCTGACTGATATGCCATTGTACCATTCTTTCTGCAGTTCATTAACTTCTTTTAAAAACTTCTGAATCAAAAAATGCAAAGACATTCCTTCTTCAAGGACTAAAAGAATCAATATTATTGCCGTGCATGGTGGCTTGTGCCTGCAAGCTTCAGCCTATGAAGTGGCCAGAGCTAGGGATCATGGTTCAAGTCCCGCCTGGGGCACATACCGAGACCTAGTTCCAAAAAATATAGCTGGGCATGGTGGTGTGTGCCTGTAATCCCAGCTACCTGGGAAGCTGAGGCTGGGGATTGCTTGAGTCTGTGGTACCCCAGGCAATGTGAACCTGAGGTTCCACAGGCAAAAATAGTGAGACCTAGTCTCAAAAACAAAACAAAACAAACAGAAAAAAGAATCAACATTATCAAGATGACTACCCTACCAAAACCAATCTACAAATTCAATGCAGTTCCAATTAAAATCCCAGTGACATTTTTTAAAGAGATAGAACAAAAATTACTGACATTCATATGGAACAACAAAAGACCCTGACTCTCCAAAACCCTCTTGACCAACAGACTAGAGAATGAAAATATTACAATCCCAGATGTCAAACTATGCAACAAAGCCATACTAATCAGAACAGCATGGTACTGGAACAAAAACAGACAATGAGACCAATGGATCAGCATTGAGAGCCCAGAAACAAAGCCATACTTGTATGATCATCTAATTTTTGACAAAGAGACAAAAAACATACACTGGAACAAGAATAGACTCTTCTATAAGTGGTGCTGGGAAACTAGACCAAGATATGCAAAAAAATGAACCAGGACAACTCCCTCACACTTATACAAAAACCAACTCAAAATGGATAAAAGATTTAGTTCTAAGACCTGAAACTATAAAATACATAAAGGAAAATTTGGGCAAAACCCTCCATGAGTTACACTTCAGAAATCCATTTCAGTACACATCTACAGCTGGGAAAAGAATGAAGGAAAACATAAACAGTTGGGACTACATCAAACTAAAGAGCTTTTGTACAGCAAAAGAGACAATAACCAAAACAAAAAGAAACCCAACAACAGAATGGAGAAAATTTTTGTCTTCCATAAAAGCAATAAGGGCCTAATTACAAAGATACATAAAGAACTCACATAATTCAACAAAAACAAAGCAAAAGCCCAGTCAAAAAAATTGGGGGAAAGAACTGAAAAGACATTTCTCCAAAGAGGAAATACAAATGGCCAACAGGCATATGAAAAAATGTTCCACATCACTGATAATCATGGAAATGCAAATCAAAACCACACTGAGATACCATCTTACGCCAATAAGAATGACCCATATAAAAAAAAACAGACAAGTATTGCTGTGAATGTGGAAAAAAAAGAACACTCTTACACTGCTGGTGGGAGTGCAAACTGGTCTAGCCTCTATGGAAGGCTATGTGGAGGAATCTCAAGCTACTGAAAATAGAACTGCCATTCAACCCAGCAATTCCACTACCAGGAATCTACCCAAAGGATATAAAAACACTGATTAAAAAGATACATGTACCCAGATGTTTATCATAGCACTGTTTACAATTGTCAGGATATGGAAATAGCCCAGATGCCCCAAAACTGAAGAATGGCTGAAAAAGATGTGGCATATCTACACAATGGAATGGAATATACATCAATCATCAATTCATCAATCAAAGAAGACAAACATGTCATTTGCAGCAATCTGGTTGGAGCTAGAAGGAATCATGTTAGCAGAAATAAGCCAGAGAGAAAAAGAGAAACATGGGATGGTCTCACTTATATGAATTCTTCAGGGAAGACAGACAAACAAATGGACAAAAAAAGTTAAAAACTGCCAACAGAATTGCAGCATAAGGCAGGAGAGGGGGAGAGGAGTAAGATGGGGGGGGAGGGCCCAAGAGATAAAGATGGTTTTTTGGATGATGGGGTGATGGGAGAGCCTCAGGGTAGACAATGATGTGATATATGTGTATGCATGTGCAATGAAGAAAAAAATTTATAAAAAAATAAAAACTTCTGAATCACAATAAATCAAAACTAAAATGGCAAAATAGTCAGAAATTAATAAAAAGACTTTATGGGAGAAAATGTTTGCAAATCATATACCTGGTAAAGGAATTTTATGCAAATTATGTAAGAGTTCTCCAAACTCAATGGTAAGAAAACAATCCAGTTAAAAAAATAGGCAAAAATTGGAATAGACACTTTGCCAGATATAAGGATAGCAAATAAATATATCAAATCTCTAACCCCTGGGAAAATGTGATTTAATTACAATAACATACTACAAACATATTTCTAAAATATAGCCATATTGTTAAAATGGATAAAATTTTGAGTAAGTCTGATAATACCATGTTGTGGTAACCATGCAAAACTAGGTCACTCATACATTTTTGGTAGAAACATAAAATGGTAGAACCACTATGAAAATGAGCCTGGAAGTTAATTACATTTAGCATATACTCTTATCTCTGAATATTTTTCCCAGAGAAACAAAACCTGTCATTCCACATAACTGTTTTATTTGTAATAGCCAAAAGTTTGAGTCAAACAAACAAATGTCCTTCAGCAGATGAAAGGTTAAAGTAACTAAAGTACACTCTTATAATGGAATACTTCAGCAAAAACAAAAAAGAAACTATTGGTACTACAATAATTTGGAAAGATCTTAGGACATTAATCAAAGTGAAAGAAACCAACTCAAAAGTTACATGCTCTGTAATTCCATTTGCATGGCATTATTTGTATAACAAATTTACAGAGATGGAGGTCACATCAGAGTTTGCCAAAGACTAGGGAAGAGGCAAGAGAATGTCACTATAAAAGAGTAGTCTGAGGGAGTTACTTTGTGGGGCCAGAATAGTTCCATGTCCTGACTGTGGTGGAGGTAGTTGTATGAATTTATACAAGTGATTAAATACTGTGGATTTATACACAAAGACTTACCAAAACAAGGGCACAAAAAAAAAAAATAGTGAAATCTGTGTAAGACATGTAACCTTCCTAATTGTATGAGTTAAGCCAATCACTTCCTTGTTTTGGTTCTGCACCACATATTAACTTGTTTTTGGTTAGTTTATAATAACCAAAAACTAAATAAAAACAAAAATGACCTAAATGTTCTTTCACAGATGAAAGTTAAACAAACTGTTAAATTCTCAGAAAATATCCCCTTCATTAAGCAATTCATGACTATATACACGCAATGGGATATCACTCAATTATTAAAAAAAAGGAAAGGTGAAATTTGCCATTTGTAACAACATGGATGAACCTAGGAGATAGTATCTTAAGAAAAATAGGTCAGATGGAGAAAGGCAAACAACATATGATTTCAGTCATATGTGGATGATAAAGACATAAAATTAATAAACAAAACAATAACAAACTTTTAGATTATGAGGACAAATTGGTGGTTACCAGAGTGGAAGTGTGGACAGGGGGCAGTCAGTCAGATAAAAGGGGATTATTGTGTGGAAACTAGAATTTTGGTGGGAACTATAATGTATTATGTAGAAGATGTAAGACTATATACTGGAAACCTATATAATGTTATAAATCATGTTAGATTTTCAAAAAGGTAAAATATGAAGCTCAAGTAAAATTCACTTTGCAAGTTTGTTCCTTTATTATGTTCTTTCATATTCTAGGGACACTTTTATTAGAATACAGTTCTCAAAAGGTTTATTAAAACTAAGTTTATAATAATAAGGGATTATTTAAGATAACATGTTATGCATTTATTGCTATATTCAAATGAATAAATATTTTATATATTTCTTAGTTTTCATTTTTAACAAAGTAAACATAAATAGTTGTAAGCACATAATCAGAGGCTTTTTGGTTACTCGGTAAGTGTGAAATTATCTGAAGAACAAAATTCTCAAGAACTAATGTTTATGGAAAAGCAACACTTTGTTGCCTGTTATATTTTCGCATCACACTCCTGGTACATTTATAACACTTCATATTAGTTTTAACATTTTATTGAAGTAATTAACTTCTGCTTTATTGCATAGAGAAAACTAGAAAGCAGATAATTGAGAGTTTTCTGTTACACCAAAGCATTTTAACAGTTTCTCAAAGTTCACAATACAATTTTTTAGTCACATGCATTCCTCTGTGACAAAAATCAGCAAATTTATTAACAGACCTATTACTATTGCTTCTCTATAGCATATTTTAAAAAGCAAAATTATGCTTACAAATCAATATAGCAGTGTTCTATCCTACTTAGAAATTAATTACATAATAATTAATTACATAATAATTAATTTAATATCAGCTTAAGGTTTTAAGTTACTGGGAGATCTTGGAAATTTTCTTCATGTTGACAAACTATAAAACATAATTCTGCTGAAATTAAAAGTTTATCAAATAATGACTCAATTTAGTCAAATATAAATTTACATTCTTCATAATCTAAACATTATGTAGGAATAACTTTTATTTATTTGATCAGTAAACTTATAAATATTTAGGAAAAACTTACCCAAATAAATTAAACTGTTTGCTTTTCTTATATTTAATAGTGATAAATCAGAGATGACAAAGCTATTTTTATTAAACCCACATTAGTAAACTAGTCTTGTTTTCCAAACATCTATTTTAATTATATTAATTTGTTTTCTTTAAAGATTTCTGAGTTAGCTTTAGTGAAAACAACTTCTACCACATTTTATAGCACAATTAAAATATTAAAAGTTTGCCTTATTTAAAGTGGGGATTTCATAGAGGCACTTATTTGTTGGATAAACCAATCAGAATAAAGCTCCTTTTATTTAAAAGATGTTGTAATCTAATTTATTTATACTCTCCAGATATAGAAAAATAAATTCACACACTGAGAGGTAGAAGCCATTCCAAATTAAAGGCAGTGGGATAGCTTGTGATTTCAATTTTACAATTTAAGTCACAGGTCAAGTGATGCAGACATAGAAATATAAAAACCAGTTCACCATTTTATATATCAAAGAGAACTATTCTTTTCAATAGACATGAATTTTCTAATTAATTTGTATTCAAAATAGATAAATACATAAGAAAACAAAAATAAATAAGTAGAAAAAACTAATAAATCTGACTCTGTTATCTTTCACCCACAGAGAACAGATAATTCTCATTCGCCTACACAGATCATTAAATAGATAGATAATTAAGCCAAATAATTAGTCTCTGTCATCATCAGTGACGTGTAACTTATAGACAAGAAGTGAACCAGTTGCAAACCAAAACACAGTAACTAGAAGGGAAAGAGAAAAGCAAAGACTGTAGAATTAAAAGGTTCTATAGGGGTGTAGATTCATCTCTAGGCATGAAGAAAAAATGTGACTTCACTTAATAAATGTCTGAGTGCACAGTTTACTTGTCTATGTTTTATGTCTGGTAACACAGTAGTGCTCATCTCAGCAGGAACTCAAAAATTGTCAAAAATATTTTAAAGTTGAGATCATAATTCTCATATAGATATAAAAGGAATGCTCAACAAAGATTTTAAATGTATCCATTAATTGTGAGGAAACCAGTTATGGTGTTACAATTGGTTCAAATTATGATGTCTCATAGATTGATATTCTCTACCAATTTTGTTTTTGAATAGCCATGATCAGGAGTCAATTGCATGTTTATAGACTAGAAATAGCTACATTACAATCAGATTTACAGTTAACTTTTATCTCTACAAAGTTTGAATGTAACCTAGTCAAAGACAACCAAAGGCAAAGATAATCTAAATGGATGAGGTAGACAGACTTAATAGTTTTTGCCCATTTCAAAAGGATAAAATGGTATAAACCCACAAAAGTTTAAAATAGTATAAGTCCACAAAAGTAAAGAAAGTGAAACAGCAGTTGAGTAATGGTGAAAGCTGGAAAATGGTTGGATAAGAGGTAAATGACATGGCAGAGTTTAAAAAGAAGAAAAACAGAAAGAGAAGGGAAGGGAGAGAGTGGAAAAGGGGAAAGGTAGGGAGAGAGATCCAAGGATAGTGAAGGAGTAGGCCAATGAGAAGCAATCTAATTTATCCACAGAAGCACTCAATACTCTAGAAAGCGTGGGTGAGGATTGAAAGCAAAAGTGTCAGTTATACATCAATAAATGCAATAACTAGAATGCCAAATTTTCATCTTTAATTCATCCAGAAAGTTTACTATACACACCTAAGTTATCAAAAACTTAGTTTTCTCACTAATAACCTGTCCCAGTGGGTTTCTAGATTTAAAGACTCTAAGCCTACCACACACCCTTTGTGTGCAACGTAAGCAGGAGGATTATAATAAAAGGACAAAGTTTCATGACAATATCTTCAAGAATATCTTACTGAGCTTGAATCTACTGAGTGGTTTTGCATGATACTTGAGTGTTTGAGAAGAATGAGTCAAAAACGTGTATTAGGCTGAAATATTATTCCGTTGTTTTTGACCTAAAAAGAAAAAAAAAACTAAAAATTTCAAACAAATGAAAACCTGAGGCAAATGTTAACCCCAGGAAAAACAAAGGAATGGAAATCTAACCACAGCAAATTATTCAGCTGCATTGTAAAGAATATTTAGATAGACAAATAATAATTTAAGCACCTAATTATCAAAAAGAGAATGGATTAACTGAAGTATGTTCATACAGTGGAATTCTACACATATCTCAACAGAGAGACATTACTAAACTATACCATAGATTAAAAAAGAAATCTTCTGAGAAAAATTGAGTAAATACCAGTTCTAGTTAGGGTTAATAATACAAACAATAAATACCATTTATCGCTTAAGAGGGATCATTAAAAGTGATATAAATGTTTGAGGAGATATAGAAATAATAAACCTCTAATACAGAATTGTTCCTAACTCTAGTGGAGAGACAAGGATCTATAAGGAAACATGAGATTTCAATTAGATGGCTGCTTTTTTGTCTTAAATTGTGTGTTCTCTCAATTTAAATTTTTTGTACAACTTAAGTATTGATTTCAAATTAAATTAACAAAAAAAAGAAAAAATAGTTTAAGCACCAACTATTACCTGATAAAAATAATTTGGATAATATACTGTCATATATCCCTTAATTACAGAGCTATGCTTTGAGTAATGCATCTAGTAATTTCATCATTGTGTGAATACACGTTAATAATGGATTTTGTATTTTGGGACCATGATGAACAAAAAATGAAGTTAAAACAAGCACAAGGGGAAATGAGGCTACCAAGAGATGTGTTAAACATGAGATCTAGAAAACTGCTGCCTACAGAACACTATGGCATTAAGACAAGCATGATGTTACTAGGCAATAGGATTTTGGGAACCACTACCACTTACCATCTGATATTGACAAGAAATGTTATTATATGGAGCATGACTATAAAGAGAGCAAATAGAGGATGAAAATACATATATGCTGAAGTCACTGGCACCAGCACTAGGCCTCTGGGAGGGACTGATCCCTGCGCTGCAGTCATCACAGATCTGGGGAGCTACCCCATTCACCAGGTTCGTAAGGGAACCCACCCTATCCTTCCCCCACCCAGGTGAAACACCACAAGTCACTGGTGCTGGTGATGCAAGCAGCTGTGGTGCATATTGCTAAACTAAACTACAGATCTATTTTCAACTTGGAAAATATTGCTATCAGCATGCCAACCAACATCAGATTCATGGTTTCTCAATATGTAGAACTAGTTAGAAAGCAAAACACAGTAAGGAGAAAAACTGTAGACGTGCAAGCAAGTCCTACAGGAAATAATCCATCACCACCAAAGAAAAGACAATCTCCAGAAAACACCAAGGAAAACATTGAAGAAATGATGTGTGCCTCAGACAAAGATTCCAACATCAACATGTTAAATGCACTCCAACATATAAGAGAAGAATCAGAAAAAAAGGACAACAGAATGATAGAAGCATTTACTGCACTAAGGGAAGAAGTAGAAACACTAAAAAAAAGACAGCATCAATATGTATAACCTAATCAATGAACTGAAGAATGAAAATGAATCCCTAAAATTGAAATTGAAAGAGACTCAGATTTAAGGGTTGCAGTAGATGAGCTCAAAAATGCATGGAAAAGTCATGGAAGCAGATTAGGTGAAATAGAAGAACAAATCAGCACACTTGAGGATACAGAAATAGAGAGGAAAAAGAAAGAAAAAGAGAGAGAAAACAAAGTAAGAGGACTGAAGAAAAGCTCAGAGTTATGTCAGATTCCTTAGAGAAAAGAAACATAAGAGTAATAGGAATCCCAGAGGAGAGGAGAGTGTTATGGGAACTGAAAGACTTTTCAATACAATAATAGAGGAGAACTTCCCAAATCTGAATAAAAAAATGAAAATAGATTTACAGGAAGCCAAAAGGACACTAAACTATTTTAATGAATGAAAAGCCACAGCGAGACATATCACTGTAAAACTTCCAAGAACCCAAGATAAGGAAAAAATAATGAGAATGGCTAGAGAAAAGAAATAGGTAACCTACAAAGGAAAGTCCATTAGACTGACCTCAGATTTTTCTGAAGAAACACTCCAGGCAAGGAGAGAATGGAGTCACATCTACAAAAAAACTCTAGAAAAAAAGTGCCAGCCAAGAATACTCTACCCTGCAAAGCTATCCTTCCTCTATGAAGAAAAAAAAATAAGAACCTTCTCTGACAAGCAAAGTCTCCAGAAAATTGCTACTATTAAATCCCCACTCCAAGAAATTTTGCAGGAGGCCTAGAGATCAAAACCATAGGAAGAACAAATACAAAAAAATAAAACCATCAAAATAAACCCCAAAATGACCACCAGGAAACCGTTAGAATCGCCAGCATCAATAATCACCCTAAATGTCAATGGTCTAAACTCAGCAATCAAAAGATGAAGAATTGCAGACTGGATCAGAAAACAGAACTTAACATTCTGCTGCCTCCAAGAAACACAACTGCTCTCTAAGGATAAGTATAGACTGAAGATACAGGGCTGGAAAACTACACTACAAGCAAACAGCCCACACAAGAAAGCAGGGGTTGTCATTCTTAGACACAGCAGACTTCAAATTAACAAAAGTGACAAAAGATAAAGATGGCCACTACCTGATGGTCAATCCACCAAAAAGACAAAACAATAATCAACATGTATGTACCTAGTGAGAAGCACCAAAATTCATAAAATAACTATTAGTAGAACTTAAATCAAATATTGGTGAGAATACATATGTGGTAGGAGATTTTAACATACCACTCTCAAAAAACAGATCAACAAAACAGCAACTATACAAAGACACAAAAGCTTTAAAGAGCTAGACCAAATGGACCTAATAGATACATACACTACACCCCCAAGGAAAAGAATACACTTTCTTTTCAAATGCACATGGTTCATTCTCTAAAATTGATCACATATTAGGGCACAAGACAAACCTGAACAAATACACAAAGATTAAATAATACCAACTTTTTCTCCGATCATAAAGGCATCAAATTAGAAATCAACAATGAAAGAAAATAAGGAGAGTAAACACTACATGGAGACTGAACAACAGGCTTCTGGAAGATCACTGGGCACAAGAGAAAATTAAAAAAAAATTATAACCTACATGGAGGCAAATGACAATGATGACACAATATTCCAAAATGTGTGGGATGCAGCAAAAGCAGTATTAAGAGGAAAGTTCTTAGCAATACAGGCTCAAATAAAAAGAATTGAAACAGCCTAAAGAAATACTCTAATCTTCCAATGTGAGGACCTAGAAAAAGAGCAACAAAAAAAAATCCAAAACCCAGCAGAAGACAAGAAATTACAAAAATAAAAGCAGAGATTAATGAAATATAAACCAAAAAGACCACCAAGAAGATAAACAAAACTAAAAGCTGGTTCTTTGAAAAAAATTAATAAAATTGATAAACCCCTTGCAAGGCTTACAAAGAAGAGAGAAAACTCAAATAAACAGGATCATAAATGAAAAGAGAGATATAACAACAGACCCAGCAGAAATAAAAAAAAATAACTAGAGATCACTACAAACATGTATACGCAAAAAAATACAGCAACCTGGAGAAAATGAACAAATTCCTAGAACAATACAGCCATCCAAAATTGAGCAAAGAAGAAATAGAAAACTTAAACAGGCCAATCACAAGCAGTGAAATTGAAGCAGTCATCAGAACTCTCCCTAAAAGCAAGAGCCCAGGTCCAGATGGTTTCACAAATGAATTCTACCAAACTTTCAAAGAGGAACTAACACCAGTACTGTTAAAACTCTTTCAAAAAATTGAGAAAGAAGGAAAGCTACCAAATACCTTGTATGAAGCAAACATTACACTAATTCCAAAACCAAATAAAGATAGTGCAAAGAAAGAGAACTACAGACCAATCTCCCTAATGAACACAGATGCGGAAATTCTAAACAAAATCCTGGCAAACTGAATCCAACATTACATAAAATCAATCATCCATCATGACCAAGTGGGATTCATCCCAGGAGCACAGGGTGATTCAACATTCGAAAATCAATCAACATAATCCACCACATCAACAAAGAGAAAAGCAAAAACCATATGATCATATCAATAGATGCGGAAAAAGCATTTGATAAAGTTCAGCATCCTTTCATGAAAGCCCTGGAAAAATTGGTATAAAAGGAACATACCTCAACATTATAAAGGCTATATATGACAGATCCACAACAAATATCATCCTCAATGGGGAAAAACTGAAACCATTTCAATTAGGGTCTGAAACCAGGCAAGAATGCCCACTCTCTCCACTCCTTTTCAACATAGTTCTGGAAGTCCTAGCTAGGGCAATAAGGCAAGAAAAAGACATAAAAGGAATCTGAATAGGGAATGAAGAAATAAAGCTATCATTATATGTGAATGATATGATACTCTATGTAGAGAACCCAGAAAAAATCGACAGAAAATCTGATTGAATTAATAGACCAATTCAGTAATGTAGCTAGATACAAAATTAACACACAAAAATCAACAGCATTCATATATGCAAAGAATCAATCAGAAGAAGAAGAAATTTAAAAAACACCCCATTTACCATTGCACCAAAGAAAATCAAATACTTGGGAATATACCTAACAAATGAAGTAAAAGACCTATACAAAGAAAACTATAAAACATTCTTAAAAGAAATAGATGATTTAAAAAATGGAAAGACATTCCCTTTTCATGGATTGGAAGAATCAGCATTATCAAAACGGCCATACTACCAAAAGCAATCTACAGATTCAATGCAATTCCAATAAAGATCCCAATGACATATTTTAGAGATAGAACAAAAATTACTGAAATTCATATGGAACAACAAAAGACCCCGAATAGCTAAAACCCTTTGACAAACAGAAGAGAGAATGGAGGCACTACTATTCTAGACTTCAAACTATACTACAAAGCCATAATACTTAAAACAGCATGGTATTGGTACAAAAACAGACAAACAGACCAATGGATCAGAATCGAATATCCAGAAATAAAATCACACATATACAGTCAACTAATCTTTGACAAAGGGGCAAAAAAATACCCTGGAACAAGGAGAGCCTCCAGTAAATGGTGCTGGGAAAAATGGTTCAAAACTTGTAAAAAAAAATGGACCAGGACAACACCCTCACACCCTGTACAAAAATTAACTCAAAATGGATAAAGGACCTGGAAGTGAGAACTGCAACCATAAAATACATAGAAGAAAATCTGGGTAAAACCCTTCATGAATTTCATGAAACTATGGTCGGCAAAAAAAAATGAAGGAAAATAAACAGCTGGGACTATATCAAACTAAAATGTTTCTGTACAGCAAAAGAGAAAACAAAAACAAAACAAAAAGAAACCCAACTGACTGGGAGAAAATTTTTGCCCTCCAGACAAGTGACAAGGGTCTGATAACAAAGATCCACAAAGAACTCCTACAGTTCAACAAAAACAAAGCAAAAAACCCACTCAAAAAATGCAGAGAAGAACTAAAAAGATACTTCACCAAAGAGGACATACAAATGGATAATAGGCCTATGGAAAAAAATGCTCCACACAGCTAATAATCAGGGAAATGCAAATTAAAACCACACTGAGATACCATCTTACACCAATAAGAATGGCCCATGAAAATAAAACAGACAACAAGTATTGGTGCAGATGTGGAGAAAAAGGAACTCTCTTACACTGTTTGTGGGAGTACAAACTGGTCCAGCCACTATGGAAGACCATGTGGAGGACCCTCAAATAATTGAAAGTGGACTTACCAATTGATGCAGCAATCCCACTACTGGGAATCTACCCAGAGGACATGAAAACACTAATTCAAAAGGACACCTGTATGCACATGTTTATTGCAGCTCTGTTTACAATTGCCAAGGTTTGGAAACAAACCAAATGCCTCAAAACAGACAATTGGCTAAAAAAATGTGGTACATATACACAATGGAATATGCATCAATCAAGGAGGACAAACACATGTCATTCACAGCAACATGGATGGAACTAGAAAGACTCATATTAGCAGAAATAAGCCAAAAAGAAAAAGAGAAATATAGGATGGTTTCACTTATATGATGGATATAGGGAAAAACAAACAAACAAATAAGAAGAAATAAAAACAACCAATGGGACTGAACCATGGAGTGAGAGGAGGAGCGGGAAGAATGAGGGGGAGGCGAAGAGCAGAAAAGATCAGGATGGTTAACAGGTGTTAGCGAAGTGGGGGAGCCCCAGGATACACAATAAGGCAATAATGTAATATAAATATAAATACACATATATATGCAGATTAAAAATTTTAAATTAAATTTAAAAAGGAACAACCATCACAGAGATAGTTGACATTCTCTGTAGATATCTCTTCTATTCTATTCCCCATTATACATTCCCAATTCCCAGAAATAACAATTAGTACACTGGATTTGATGTTTGCCATTCCAGTGGTATTTGAAACTTTTAAATGACACATCAGTAAATAATATATTATTTGCAGGGTTATAATTTGGTATTGTAATATGCATACCTATCTATGTAACTTGCTTTCTTCCCACAAAAAAAATTTTAAAGATCATTTTAAAAAAAATCTCCTAAGTAGGATATTGGAGAACATCCCCATTTGTTACTTCTATAATTGTATCCAAATTTCATGTTGTCTGAAAGCTTTAAAACTTGTAATATATGTCATATTGATATCTTGTTGTTTCCTACTTTGCATACTGATATCTTGTTGTATCCTAATTTTCTTTTATCTATACGTTCTAAGCCTGAAAAACTGCATAGTTTAAAATTTTTAAAAAAGCATATATGTTAAGGGAAGGAACTGGTATAAAAGTGTTAAATTTTCTTCGACATTTGTTCATGGAAGCCAATAGAAAATATCTAAAATTCATATAATAAGGAAAAGTGATTTAGAAATGTGGGGGCAAGTGCCAGAGAAACATCTTAGAGGTGAAAACAGTTTTAAAACAGCTGTAATACAGGCAAAAAGCAAACAAGGATTGAGGGAAATATTTATAAGATTAATTTTCTTAACAAATAAAAAAAATAATTTATTTTTGTTTTGGGGTTTTTTTTTTTTTTTGAGACTAGGTCTAGCTATTTTTGCAGGCTCTTGTTGCTCGGGGTACCACAGACTCAAGCAATCCCCATCCTCTGCTTCCCAGGTAGCTGGGATTACAGGCGCGTGCCACCACACCCAGCTATTTTTTTGGAACTAGGTCTCGCTACCGGCCCCATGCAGGACTTGAACCACAATCTCTAGCCCCTGCCGCTTCATAGGCTGAAGTTTACAGGCATGAGCCACCATGACCGGCCCTAAAAAAATATTTTAAATCTATAAAAGTACAATACAATTTAAAATGTACACAGAACTTGAAAAAGTAGTACACAGGGAAAAGACTCATCAATATTTGAAAACATGCATAATTGTACTAATTATAAAGAATACTTAAATAATCCAATAATATAAACATTGAATATTATAATTTTAAAAATTCACATTAAAACAACAAAACATATTTTTACAACATATCTCATGGCAAAGTTTTTAAAAATTACTTTCTAAGACAGAAGGTTGCCAAGAGAGTAACGAAATAAGAATCCTCTTATGTTAGAACTATCAACTTGGAAACCACTTTGGAATTTTCTGTAATATATGTAAAAGCAAAAACACATGCATAAGATTGACGAGGTAGCTTTGTTTGCAATTACAATAGTAAACAACTCAAAAGACCTTTGACTACATTGGCTAAATTAATGGTGGTGATTGTAATCAGTTGGATGTTACTAGCAGCAGTCAGGAAAAATGAGATTGCTCTCTCTGTATTAAGATGGACAACTTTGTCCAGGTAAGGTCTAAGAGAAAAGGTGGGCCAGAGTTTTTCCTATTGCACTTGCTGGATAAAAAGACAAGCGAAAAAAAATATCTTCATATTTAAGCATATAAAGAATCTCTAAGGACTTACAAGTAATTAATACAAAACTTCTTGTTTGGCAGTAATCACAGTGGGAACTGAGTATAGGTGAGACAGATTTTTCATTGTATAGTTTTTCATATGGCTTGAATTTCAAACATTGTGAATGTTATCTATTCAAAAATGCATGAAATTTTAATAAATAAGCATGAAGTTGATACAAATTGATTTGGGAAGATTTCCAGGATATATAGTAAATGGAAATGTCAGATAGTTCATGCCAAGAAAGGCCTATAGGAAGCATTTTCCTTTTGAGAAGATTGCCATGAGCAGTTCAGGGATTTTTGGGAGAGAGGCAGGGACAGCACCCTTGGGAAGAGGTGGTCTGAAATGACCCCAGTCAGCTCTCAGCCTTCTCCCAACTGTCAGTTGAAGGGTGAGGGAATGAATGGAGGCCTAGAGGCTCACCAGCAGTCCCCTACTTTGGCGTGAGCACCTTGATCCCAATGTGAGGGTGTGTGACCTCCTGCTCTACTGGTGTGCTCTCTAGGAACAGAAGTGCACAAGAGCAAAACTGACAAAAAAATCTAAAGTTCCACACAGCACATAGTGATAGGTGAAGGAACTCTTAGACCTTCTTCCTCCTGCAAATTCCAGAGGAAAACAAATCGAATAACTCAAACTCCAGTTGATTTGCACCGATCATTTACTCAGGGTTCAAGAAGATTCTAGGCTCTTACCTCTATCAGCAGGTGCAACAGACTTGCCTGTAGCTCATGGATGTGAAATATTTAAACGACCTTACATCCATGCTTGTGATAAAAACTTGCCAGGTCAGTACTACCTGTGCTCCTGGTCAGCAGTCCAGCATTGGTCTAAACACAGAGACATTCTCCTAGGAGCTGCCTGAAGGCTACTACAGACACAAGGGTGGTCTTGGCCATAGCTGTTAGTGCTGTCTCTTCCTAAGGCCTGGCTCACCCCAGTCTGAGGGGCTGGCATTCACCCAATGTGAGGGATTGATAGGACCACAAAAGACTGATGCTTTCTCTGGCCCTGAACTTTTGGTCAGCTTCTGCTGTCTCTTCATACTTGCCCCTCATGGGAATTTGGTATTTGCTTGTCAGTCTTCTAATTCCCCCACGCTTTCTTAATATGCTAAATCAAGGATGTTCACTTCTCAATGGGTATCAGTCACCTGGGGAGTTGGTAAGACACAGAGGCCCTGCACCCTTAAATTTAGATGGGGCCCAGTCTCTGTGAGCCCCACCTGTGTTTCACCAAGTTCATGGTTGAGCAAACATTAGAGAACCTTTGCACTAAACTCTTCACAAACATCATCCAATTTAATCTTCAACTCTCTCTTAAAAGGTAAATATTTTCCTCAATTAGAAAATAAGATTTCATAAGTCAGCAAGAATAATACTTGAGTTTATGTCTGCCATCATCCTACCAGCTGTGTGAGCTTTGGGAAGCCACTTAACCTTTCTGAATCTCATCTTCATCATCCATATTGAGAATTCAGATACTTGCTTCCTTGCAGAGTTGCTGAGAGAGTTAAATGAAACAAGGCAGGATGAGTGTGAGGCATACTCAACAATTGCTATTCTAATCATGGGTCAAACCACTTATTGAAAACAAAACTGTAATAAGTTTTTGAATGGGCACATCTTCATTGATTTTAACATATCAAATAGCATTAGGTAAATGGTGCAAGAATATATATACATACACCAATATCTTAGTGATCAACACACCAGTGTTTTTGTTTAATGTGAAATCTTAAAAAGAAAGATAGCATCACTAGAAATTAAAGTTCCTTTGCCCTTCCTGCCCTGGAATATGCAGAAAATTGGGGTGTGTTTTTTTTTAATATTTTGTACAATTTATTTTGTTCTTTAGGTTACAACCTCTGTGTTATTATTTTTCCCCCTCCCTTCTCCCTCTGGTGACCTTTCCATTCTCTCAAACCCCACTCTTTGTTTACTAGCTGTGCTGAGTCCATTAGTCTCTTTCCTATGTTAGTGTCTTTTCTCTGGGTGAGGGACTGCGTTGTTGGGTCCAGGCGAACCTTGCTGTTAGATTTTCAGTCTTAAGTTTGCGTTGGGTGGCCAGGTTATATTCATTTGTGATCTGTCCATGTTTTCTTGCTGCAAGCCCTCCTCTCCAATCCAATCCCATCTCCATTGCTTTGCTGCTTTTCCTTATGGCTCTGGTGTCGGACTTCTTACTCCAGCTAAACTTCAGAGGAACCAGAATATGCGCAACGCCAACCCCAACATAGAACGGGGTGAGGGACCAGGCAAAAGTCCAGCCCACAGGCCTGAGCTGGACACAGCAGATGGACAACCAAGTGAACCAGCACATGTAAGACCAGAAAAACAACCATAGAGACACAATGTTACCATGCGCACTTCTGCACTAGCTGGGCCAAAACCCAGGTCTTCATTTTGGACATATACTCAAGGAGAGCAACACACCCTCCCCTCATTACGGGAGAGGAGAGGATGACCAAAGAGGGGACAATAGGCCCCACATCGAAAATTGGGATTTTCTGTGGCAGAAAGAACTTCTTCCACTTGCACTCAAACAGTCTTCACTTCCCAAACATCTGGTCACTACTCATCTACCAAATGCTAGGCCCTACAGATATGGTGATACATGTGTTAAATATCAAACGATAACCATTTTGTTAGCAGATATCAAACAGCCATTTTTTTGGAAAAAAGTTAGACTTCTATGGAAAGGGGCAGGTGAGCCAACCTTATATGGACATATGGGCCATGTCAGCCAGAAGCCAACCATATATGGCATCATTGGCCATCAGCCAGCAACATCCCCTTATATGGCAAAGCCCCTCACTTGCCAGATAAAACTCTTATCTCTTAGCCCCTTACTAGCCAACCCAAATGGTTCACCTATCCCCAAGCCCCTCGTTGAGGAATAAAAGAAAACCACATGAGGGCTCAGGGTCCTCACTCACCCTGATGTAGCCTCTGTGTCTGTGATCCAGGTCAGTGCTGGACCCTGACTTAAGTCAGAAAATAAATGCCTCTTGCCTTTGTATCACCCATGTGCTGTTGCTGCTGGAATCCCGGATTGGTACTTTAACACATGAAACAGAAAATGGCCTCCAATCTCAATAGGCAGATTTTGCCTAATGAGGGAAATGTCAGCTATCACTGCTGGGGTTCAGGGGAATTCCCTTTCCCCTCTGGATTCTTCTGAGGCTGGATAAATCAACATCAAAAGACTAGTTAGAAAAAAAGACCAAATGTAATAACATGCAAGTGTAAAATGTTCATGACTGTAATCCCTGAGTCAATGGGATAATGGAAGTTTCGTATCCTTCACTTGGATGTCCAGGAGAGAGGCAGGCATACTAGATGGCAAGCAGAGGATGACTTCATATAACAAAACTTTTCCTCTAGATAGTTGCCTTAAGATGGGTTTCTCTGATTAAAAAAACAAAAACAAAAATAAAACGTTGTTTCTGGAGATAGCCCTAAATTTAAGTAATTTGTATTCTTTAAGTGATGGTATCCATTCTCCTTGAGGCTCCCCAGGCCCCAATTGACCTTACTTTGACATACCATGGTAACACTTATAGAACTTATAGACCTACTCTGAACATCATGGAGAAAGTTTTTCTGAACCTTTTTAGGGAAACTAGTCCTACATTCCTTAGATCTGATAGAAGGAAAGGTCAATAAGAAGCAGTTTCCATCAAGAGGGTCTGCCAAGGGTATTCCAAAAATCCTCAGAGGAGAAACAGGAACAATTCCCTTGGGAAGAGGTAGTCTGGAGTAACCCTTATCAGTTCCCTAACTCCTCCCCACTTTTATTTTTATGTTTTGATTTATTCATAATAATTATATATTTTTATTGTTTATATATTTCTTATGTTATTCTCCCACCAACATATTATCCATGTACCATCACCATACTCCCTTGTGTTCCTCCCACCCTGATTTTACCCTCCCTTCTTTCCCCTCCTTTCCTGTAGGCTTTAATTTTGTTTCAATTTGTTACTTTTAATTTTTTCTTGTCCTTTCATTTGATTTCTCTGTATCCTGCATATAAGTGGAAATGTTTAGTATTTCTTTTTATTTTTGGCTTATTTTGCCTACCATGATTCCTTCTAGCTTCATTCATGTTGCTGTAAATGACATGAGTATGTCTTGGATATTGAATAGTACTCCATTGTGTAGATAAACCACAAATTTTTGACCCATTCATCTGTCTTGGGGTATTTGGGTTGTTTCCATATCCTGGCTATTGTAAATGGCACTGAAATAAATATAAGAATGCAGGTTTTCTTTGGAAGTAGTGTTATTGTGGCTCTTGGGTAGAGTCCCAGAAATGGTATCACTGAGATAAATGGTATCTTCAATTTTAGCAGTTTAAGGATCCTACACACAGCTTTCTATAGTGGTTGGACCAGTTTGCATTCACACCAGCAGTGTAAAAGTGTTTCTCTCTTTCACACACCCTTGTCAGCACTTGTTTTTGCCTGTTTTTTGGATGTGGGCCATTATTAACCACTGTGGCATCTTGTAGTTTTCAGTTCCATTTCCCTGATTAAAAGTGACCCTGGGCATTTTTTCATATGACTGTTGGTAAAAAAAAAGATGCTCAACAGACATGTAAATAAATACTTCTGACTTTTGGTTAGTGTCTTCTTCTTACAAGAGAATTGCAATTAGACTCCTTCTTGGAACTGAGCAATGCCTCCCTGTGACCTGAGATAGATATGTGTTTATGATCTCCTGATCTCCTGACCAGATTCCTGGGAGCAGAAGAGAAAAAGTACAATTTACATCAAAACTGAAGCAAGGTCAGACTGTGCTTAATAGCTAAAGAATGTTCTTTCTCCAAGGAGGTGAAGCCAAATCTGAAGGAACATTTTGGTTCTATAATATGCACTAACAATAATAACCAGTTGGGTGACACATGAAAGTCAATGGGCAGGGGCACTGCCCAAAAGGAAGAAAAGAAGTTAAGTCTTGCAAAGTTGCTGAGTGGGCATCCAGTTGATGGCATTTGCCTGTGAGGACACACCTCACCTCACAGCCAAAAGCAAGGTGGGGTTGGGCAGGCCTGGGCCAGAAAGCCACCTGGCTTTAGGAGTCAGCCAAGAAACCAGGTGAGGAGTCAGCTAAGAAGTCAGCCTAAGAACCCAGATGGCAGCATTCAGATCCTCCTGAAGACAACAGGTAAATGCTTGGGGAGCTTTGCTGTTCTTTTTCTTACCTGACTGATAACTCTCAGATTGAGTCTTCCTAGACAACCAGCATCTGCATTCTTTACTGTGGTCTCCAGAAAGAAAGATTTTGCAAGCTAAAAAGATCACTGATGTGTTTTCCTGGTGTTAAGAGGTACCCAAAGGATTCTTCAGAGGCTGATGTAAGTAAATTAAGAAGTGGAGTCACTGAGACAATTGAAAACAAAAGGAACTTTCAGGTAGTGATTTCTTAGTGTGAGCAGACATAGCCAAGGGGGTCTTAGGCTAGAGTTTTTGAAATTGGGGCTTTGCTGCCTCTACTAAAGCAAGTGGTCCTTCTAAAGTAAAGGGGACAGGACACGACCAAGTGAGTTGTTGAGTGGCAAGTGCTTTCACTCATCCACTGTCCCTACTTTTCCTCCCCGGTTACCACTCCCCCATCTTCTGCAAACACTGATTTGAGGCTGGAGCACATGCTGATGCTGTGCTTTGTTCAGGATCTGTGTCGGCAAGTTAGACCCTTGAGCTATGACTGTTCCATAGCCACTGCCGTGGAATAAACACATGTGATATGCCAGGGGCTCTGTTAGGAGTTTTGTGTTTACTTTCTCCTTTAACTCTTAAAATGACCTGAGAGTCAAAGAATAAATCAGATGCTGAAAAAAATCTCAGGAGTCCCACTGTCAGATAGCAAAACTGAGATTCAAAACTTACTGTGGTCAACTCCAAAATCTACTTCAAGACATTATTTTTCTCATGATTGGTTTTCTATTTCCATTGTTCTCAAGTGTTGTTGAACCAGCAGAATCTGACCTACCCAGAACAGTAGAAATGTATATTCTTTATACTGATTCCTGACCAATATATCACTTTCTCCCAACAATCTGTAATGGGAGCACTCCAGGTAATATAATATTTGCTAGAGTTTGGGAACCACTATTTAGAGGTTCCTCTTAAGTTCTCTAAATAATATTTAAATTTTTATTTCTTTTAAATATCTAGTTAATCTATAATTATAGCCTCCTTAGCACACATTTACTATAATCAATCAGTTGACTTCTCATTAGAGTAAAATAGGGGATTTTAGTTTGGGTTGGTACTATATCTTTTTGTATAAACAATCATGAATGAACACATGAATAAGAGAACAATTTATACATATTTTTATAAAAGTGTAAGTTATATAAAATAAAAAGAAATAAATATCAGTTGTAGAGAGTTGGGTTTTCATAATTTTCCTACAACCTCCATCTCAAACTACAGAACATTTCCATCCTTCTGCTCTCTTAGTTTTTACATTTACTGATTCTCAGTAACCTACGTTATTGAAATTTCAGGACTCCTTCTATTTTAGCAGGAAGCGTAAATAAAAATCCAAATTAGATTAAGAGCAAGGCAGATTTTTTTTTACACAAAATCCCAATTAAAAAGATATCATTTACTGCTGTCTCTTGATAGGTTTTAGCTGTTTCACACTCCCACTGAAGACGCAGTTTGTCAAGTGTTTTGACTTTATGCAAAGACAGCAGTTCTAACTTCTTGCTTACACAGGGCAGGTCCCCTGTCCATGCTCATTAAAACCCAAATTTCTGGTTTATTGCAATTAGCAACCCATTCTTGCCCCCATCCTCCTTCACTACCAGAAATATTTTTCTTCAAAGGAGGCCTGTAAAAGCCTTCCTTGGGTTTAGGAAGGGCTATGTGGAGACCCTTGAATCTGACTCTACAGGGGAAAACCCACCTCTCCAACCCAAGAGTTGAATGCACAGATTGCATCTGTTTCTGTATTTTGAGGATGGTCCTCAAAAGAAGAAGTCCAAGTCTCCCTCTCTGTCTACTTCTGCTGCCTTTGCTCATTTTTCATTTGTGGAGAGTTATTCTTTACTCCCCTCTTCTCTTCCTATGTTGGCCTTTTGACAACAGCTAGGCCATATTTTACTCTGTGTCTTCCTAGCTCTACTATATTGTCTTTAAAAAAAAAAGCGTTATTTTATATCTCCCAAGCCTCACATAGACAAAACCATTTGTTTCTATGTTACAACACAAGAATACATACATTTGAGCCCCCAAAGTGTCATAATCAAAACTGGCCTCACTTTTGGGAATTTGTGGTTTATCCATTTCAGCCCATTGCACTATTCTTCAGAGTATAGGGACCTTTGTTCAAGCCTCTTCTCTCAGAACCAGGTGTCATAGCAGTAAATCAACCCATTCACTGACCCAGTGGGGCTGGCCTGAACCGAGGATCCTTGCTCAAATACCAGCTATCCTGGTCAAGGTGATCCTCCATTTCTTCTGAAGTTTTGAAGCATAGTGCCTCTAACCCACCACTTCCCATCTGTCCTTCTTCCAGATCTGGCTTGATTTCAAATTCTTGCTCATACAATCTTACCTAACACTGCTACTCAGAAGCCCTGGAGGTACCTACCTGGGAAGCAAAGAAGTGGCAGGCTCCATATTCAGACTCATTTTCTAAGTTAACCTGAGCATACTATTAAGGAAATAACTTTGGAATGAGACAGACCTGGGTTTGAATGCAAATTCAGCCGTTTACCAGTTGTTATTAGGCATGTGATTTAAATTCTTTGAGATTTTCTCATTTGTGAAATGGGGATGATTAAACATAACACAGAACACAGGTGAGACAAAACCAGCTGCATGCCTGGCTCTGTAGAGCCCTGTAGAGCTCATAGGTTTGCATCTTCTTGGATTGCCATTTAGGCCAAAGTGTTGGCTACATGGACTCCAGATAGGCATTGGGTATTTATATACAACGGTCTCCATGTAGCTCTTCCTAAACCCTAAGAAGACATTTACAGGCCTCCAGCTAGTCAAAAATGAGCTGCTCTATTGTCCTGTATGTGATAGAGGTCACCGGGACACTTATGCCCAGCCACGTCTTATGCCTGGCCACATCAGGACTTTGAGGTTGCGTGTTGTTCTGCTGAACTTTGCAAAGGGAAGGAAAGTGCTTTTGGATTGTACTTGCAACCTTTGAACCATTATCTTGCAAGCCATAAACCTGGTGACTAGGCTATAAAAGTAGCTCACTGCAACACATTCTCCCTGTAGCCTGCTTCTTGCTGTCCACCACATACCCACACTGAACCACTGCCAAAATGACGAAGGACCAGAATGGAACCTGGGAGATGGAGAGTAATGAGAACTTTGAAGGCTACATGAAAGCCCTTGGTAAGCAGGAGGCTGAACTTGGGGAGGGAGGCATCTTTGAGAAGACTGTGATTTGTCTCAGACAGAGTCACTGTGGAGGTCCACAAACTTGGGTACAAATCCTCACTCCTTAATGACTTGCTATGTAATATCAGGTAAGTCAAACAAAATCTTGGAGGTTCATTTTTCTGCAGGTGGAGAATAACAGTAAATGAGATTGTCTAGATTGTACTTAGCATAGTACCTGACAGGCATAAAAGATACACTGATTGAAGGATATGCACACACACACACACACACACACACACACACACACACACACCTACATACAGAGGTAAGGCCAAAACTGAGGAACCAATGTAATAGCTCCCTTGAATTTTGTAGCTATCTCTTAGATAACCAGATAGACATGATATTTTCCATAAATAAATCCTGTACTGACTACTCTTTTGTTAACCTTGTACTGGGGAAGCAGAAAAGGAATAGCTAACACGTTTCTTAGTCTACAGAAAAATTAGACCACAGGCAGCTAAAAGAAACTTTTATCATATAATGAAACAACTCACTACTACTTATTGACTTCTGATCTAGATTCCAGGCCAAGGGCTCCATCCATATGTGTGCCAACTCTCTGGTAGGGTCTCTTGTGGGGTTGGCAGAGAACAAAGACCTCTGTTCTCTGGCCTGTAGGTGCTACATGACACCAGAGGAATGGGGTGTCTGGAGGGGCACTGGCTTTGTTGGGCAGTAGTTGTGATCAGACACTGCCCAAGGAGCTTTGGCTGCCTGTCTTGATTTTACCTGGCCCCAGCTCCTTTAGTACCTTTTTCATATTTAAAGCTTTTCACACAAGGAATTCCTGGAACATCCCCAGAACAGCACAAAACAAGTATCTGGGGAGGGGTCAGAGGCTCAGTCATCTGGATGTGATGATGGGAATCTCATCAAGAAGGAGAACCATGGTTTTCCTGTGCAGTGAAGTTCTATACTGAACATCTCCCCTGAGTTAATGAGCGTGAGTTGTGCTGTTTCACAATGATGAGTGGAACTTTTTCTTCATGTACTTTAGAGAGGTTTCCTTCACTGGGCCAAAAATCCTTCTACCAGAACCCCAGGCCTTGTTACGCCTAATTTTAGGACCCTGAGTGGGCAATGGAAATAGGGTACTGATTCTCCATGTGGGGAAATGACCTGGTGCCTAATCAAACAAATGAGGAAACCAAGTCAGAAGGATGGCATAGCTCAAGCTTTCTTTCTCACGTTGGCCAAATTTCTAGCCTTTCAGAATCAGTTTCTTCATCTGCCAGAAAGAGATAATGGCACCAGTCTTGCTCATTTCTCCCAAGGATGTTGGATATGGTTGTCACTCTGGATGATTGAAAGCACAGTAATAAGGGCTGTTTGAGGTGCCGAGGTTTTGGCAGCATGCCAAACAGGCTGGACTCAGAATAAAATCAGAGGGCAATTTTGTTTACAATTCCACTGTTTATTCTTACATCATAAAAAGTTGTATACTTTTAGTTTGTGTGTTAGTATGGCTGTAGTTTTCAGGTCAGCGGAAGGGTGCCCGGTGACCCCTTCTTCTAGGCAGAAGGTGAGAGGTAAGCATTCCTATCACCACCCCTGTTGCCTTCTGGGGAAGCGGGGACATACACAGCACACCATCAGCTAGCCAGAAAGGGTTCTTTTTCTAAAAACAACCCCTAGCACAGTTTAATTCACCTCTACCCTGCGAGGCAGGTTCTGCTTTCCCAGCACTGACAAATCAATGAAGCTTGCCTCCCTTGGCCTTTGAGCATGAGGCCCGTGGCATTTGGAACACACGTGAAGATCTCTGCAAATTCCCAGGCGTGTAAATATCACTAAGCATAACTCCATTCCCTGACCAGTGACTGTCATTTTCTTGGGTTTTAATCCCCAGCACCAGAGTCAGCTGTCCCTGTGATCTGCTTGCTGGATCAGGGTAAAGGGAGGAATTCTGGCTGAGCTGAAGGTTTAGGCAGCACACTGGTTTCATCGCTTGCCAAGTGACTCACTTCACACATAGATCTCCCGAAGAACTCACTTGCCAACTCTGCAGAGCCACAGGTCATGGGTGTTCTCCCTATTTTCAGTCATGAAGTGACTGATCAAAGAGTGAGTGCCGAGGATCAGGACAGGCTGGCTGCCTTTCGAGAGACCTGGTCTTCCTTGAGGCCCTAGACTCTTCTTGACAGCTAGGAAAGCAGCTGGTGACTGTTCACCCAGAAAACTAGGTTGTGTCTGAAGGTCCTCTTTCACCTTGGCTTAGGGTCTGAGGGCAAGGGAGAAGTGGTCCTCAATCTGAGGGTCCAGTACTGTAAGAGAATGCTGGGGGACTGCCTATGACTGCCCAGCTGTGATGCTAGCAAAGCAAGTGGGTGGGGAATCTTCAACTTCTCCACAAGAGTTTTAGAGTTGCCCATGGGTGCGTCTGAGCAGGATTAAGTCCGGTCTCTGGTCTCAAGAAGCTTGACAGGTGCATCTATCCATGCACAGTGGGGTTCTTGTTTTCTCTTTTGAGGTGACAAATCATCCCAAAATGTAGTGGCTTGAAATAACTAGTCATTTTATAATGGTCTGGGGGCTAGTAGTAGTAGGGCTCACCAGTTCTCGTTGAGTCCTCCATCAGCTGCAGGTGGATAGTGGCTGGGGTTGCGGCTGCCTGATCCCCAAGTCCAGCAGCAGGCACTGGGCTGGCCACTGACATCTCAGCTGGGACTGTCAATATGTACATGCAGTGGCCGCATGCACCTGAGTTTCCTCATGGTGGCTGGCTGTATATAGAGAGAAGCCAAAAAACTGAACGCCTTTTATCACCAAAGTTCAGGCAGAGATCATATAATGAAACTTCAGCTGAAGTAGTGATGAGTTCACCCACATTTAAGAGGAGGGAACATGGGCCCCATATCTCAGTAGGAGGAATGTTAAAGTCATATTATGAGGGCAAGTCAGAGAAGCATATTTCAGCCATTTAAGAAAATATAACCCTCTAAGAGGGGACAGTGTACAATCCTACCCCATGGACCTGAAAGGGTTGCAGTAACCTCAAAACAATTGCAGTGAGAAGTGTGAGCAGGTGGTGGTGGGGGTTACAAAACAAGGGTCATTGAAAGCTCTCTGAGAGCTTCTGAGTGGGGTTTGGAGAAAGCAGAGATGGAGTCATATGTGGCTTGATGGGCATGTACAAAGTTTGCCTAAAAACATGGAATGGGTGGGGAGCAGCAGCAGTTGATTGTCAAAGGTTGATGATGTGCAAGGAGAGCATGAAAGAAGAGTCTGGAAAGATGACAGGGTCAGATCTTAGAAGCAGAGTGCCATCATGGGGGCACTCCACCTGACAGGAAAGGAGAGAGGCCATCAACTCCCCTCTACACAGGCCATGAGCAGATGGCCAGAAACTGTCAGAGAGCTGAAGAAGTGCTTGTAAAGTGCCTGTAAGACAGCAAGAGCAGTGCCTAGAGAGGTAGATGGGGCAGGTCTGGAGTAGGAAACAAACTGGATTTGACCAGTGGGTGGGAAGAGGCAGGGGTCAGTAAAGCACCACCAGAAAGCATTTGTCATGAAGACAGGGACATGTACTAGAAAGTATGTGTCCTCACATTGGTCAATTAATGTTAAATTTGGAATTTTGGGGAAATATTTATTCCACCAATTATTTTAGGGAAACTTTACACCTTCTCTTCATTCACAAAGTAAGGTGAGGGAAGAGTCTATGAAGACTTTTATTTTTCATTTAAATTAGCATGCATAGATTTAAAAGCACAGGGACCTCTGCAAAATGTCCTGAGGGGCTCTGGAAAATTCAACCAGGATACGGTATGTAGAAGTTGAAGCTAGCAGCTCCCACTTGAGTGATCTCTGCCAGGAAATATTTCCAAACATCCACGGGTTCAAAATCCTGTCTTGACTGTTTGGGGGCTATACTTCTGCATCTGAGGCGAACACATGTGCTAATAATTCTCAGGCCATGGTGAGCATGGTGCTAGAGCTTTCTATGCATTGTTTCACTTAATATTGGTTTTTGGCAGATGCTTTGAGCACATCAGAAAGCATTCTAGGTATTAGCATGGGGTGGTAAAACAACAGCATATCCCCACTCTGGGGGAGTGTACTTGCTAGTGGGGAAGAGAGAGTAAGTCCTGGAAGATGATTTTAAGTTCTGGTAATTACTTTGAAGGAAATATGAAAGGAGCTCTTGGTTGGAACGTGGTGGATGGCCAAGGAAAGCAACGTGTGGAGGTGGCATTACAGCCATCAGAGTTGAGGTTTACTTGCTGAGAAGGGGTGTGCTGGATGCAGCAGAGCAAGAGTGAAAGCCCTGGTGTGCTCAAGAAACACACAAAGACTGCTGGGGTGGGAATGAGACTAACAAGGTCAGGGCTTATGATGGGAAGACTTCTGTTGATTGACAGCTGTGGTGACACTATGGTGATGGCTGGGTGAATGGCTCTAGAAAGGGCAAGACTGGCATTAGTAGGGGGACCCATTGGGAGGCTATTGTGTTGTTCAGGCAAGAAACACTGCTGCCTTGGCTAGGGCAGTGCCCTTGGGGCTGGAGAAGAAAGGACATGTTTGGAGATACAGCCCACAGATGTATCTGTGATGAATCAGAGCAAGAGGAAGTGAAGTTGGACCTTCAGCACAGGCCTCAATAAGTGACCCCACCCTGAGATGTGGAAGATACAGAGAGCAGTGAGTTTGAACAGAGTGCTGGAGAGGTGGAACAGCATTAAAAACTCTGTTTTTTATATTTTGATTCAGTACACAACTAAGTAGAATTTAAGATGCAGGGCTCAGGGTGTTATCAGGATGTCGATGGAAGGAGAGTTTTCCATTTTATAGAATGAGGAGTCTGAAACCCAGAGAAGTGGAGAGCCTTGCCTGGCGTCACCTTGGTTGAGAAGTTGTTGCTTATCCCATATACGGGATCTTAGGTTGTCCCAGTTTCCACAGATCTGTTCTAGGTGTGAATGCTAGCCTGGGGGTAAAGAAGGAGGAACTCCATTTTGAGCAAAGTTTGTCAGGACGGGAACTCCTAAAGTAGACAGTCAGGATCCTCAGAGTCCCTAGGTAGAAACAAATAAGAGGGAGTGAGTAAGTGAATGAGTGCCTGATGACCGTTTATATTAATAATATGGATTCCTGCTGGTACTACCAACCAATGAAGTTACTCGTTGCAATTCTTTCCTGAACTACTTGGTGTATAGCCAGTCATAAGTTTCAAACAGGCAAAATGACAGGAAGTAGAAAAAAGCCAGGTGAAGATAAGTTTGGTCTCCCCTTGCCTATACTGGCAGCACCTCCACCCTCACCCCCAGCACATGGAAAGCACTAGACTTTGTGGGGAGGGGACAGGAAGGAGGCACTGCTGTCCCCCAGGTTGCCTCTGCTGGCTTGGGAAAGTCTGAAATGTATTTGGAGATGTCCACGAGGGAATGAGCAAAGGGGCAGGCAGGGGCCAGTCCTATCTCTCCTAAATGTGTTACCTGGAGGAGGAAATGACATGGAAAAAAGGAGAAGATTGCCTTCCACTCTGCTTTTCTCGATTGCTAAGAGTGCTGATGATTTGAGAATTAGAGAGTCCAGGTTCAAAGCCCATAGAAGCTGTACTTGGAATGTATCTCAAATTTCATTTGATGAATACGTGTGCATCTCTGCTCTTTAATTTACAAAGAGTGCCTGCCCTTTTAGCCTGCAACTTTAGCTTTCCTCCCAAGCATATTACAAAGCATTTTAATGTTGACTAGCATCCTCATATTTCAACTTTATGGCTTGCATTGTTCAAAATGCAGTTATGAAAAGTATGCTTTAATAAAGTCACTTCAGTGTTGTTTTTTTTTTTTTTCTTCTGCAGCATCTACAAGCCATATATATTATTCAGAAATAGCTTGCCTTTGGACCTTTTCCTCTAAGATAGAAAATCATTTTACCTGGCAATAAATCAGACTCCGCAATACCTTTAATCCAGAAAAGCAGATAAAACATACTTGATAACCCTGGTATTAAAACACCATATCAGGAAAATAATTTCCTCTGCAAAGAGAAAGTGCTTTTGTAATCTGTGTGTGTGTGCGTGTGTGTGTATATTTTACAGCTGTGGTTAAACCTTTCCTTTTGATTAGAAATATCACGAATCCACCAATAGAACATTTGGCTCCATTCCCTTGGGTGGAGCAGAGGTGACATGATTAACTAGTCTGTGCAAATGCTAAAGGGTAGCCAAGAGGCCAGGCCATTTTTCAATTCGAAGTAGCAGTGATGCTTGACACTGTTTGCATAAAGCCCCTAATAAGATTCTCCCAGTTCTGGTCTGAAAGATTGACTAGGGATGGTGTTTTCACAGCAAACCAGTTCTCTCAGCAAGAGACATTTTTAGCCGTGATCTATCGGTCAAAGAGATTGGGGACAAACTTTCATTTGTGTAGGAGAGCCTTGGTAGTGAATGATGATGTGAATGATAATGAATGTGTTTGAGAACAAACCGTCAGGAGCTCTAACTTAGCTGGGCCATCTGAAGCCATTACTTCAATTCTCTGGGTCTTGAGGTCCACATTTGTGGAGTGAAATACACCTAGGAATGCTTCCATTCTAAATTTCTCTGTCACTCCCAATTCTGCCTCAGTAGTTTTGCCTGGTCCCCCATTTACTTTGAGTTCCTTTCCCCATTCCTAAACAATCCCACAGTGTAGTGAGTGCAGTCTGGACCTCTGCAGTGACTAGGGCAGGAGCTTGTGAATTGAGGAAGCTGGGTCATGTGGAGAAATTTCCAATCAGGCTAGATCAAGTACCTTTGTGAGAGGCCAGGTCTAGGTGAGTGGACCAGGCACCATTCTGCTGACTTCTGTAGAGTCTAGGGCCCTTGGGTTCTGGAGAGGCAAGTGACTGTGGAAAGATACATATTCGACCAAGATATTTCACTCTGGGTGATTGCCAACAGGTCACTGTTTCACCTGAATAGGAAAGGCCAAGGGATGAGGCCACCATGCCCCTGGTATGGTATGATGTGCTTATCATTACTGAATCCTTACAAATAGCCTTACAAATAATCTTTATAAATAACACTATGAAATACCATTCCTCCCCACACTTTGCTGTGAGAAAAAATGAAATTCAGAAAGGAAAATTATTCCTCTGAACTCACAAAGCAAGGTAGTCAGGGGGACAGGATTCATACCTGGATCCCACTATCTTCCTCCCTCTTTTATCCTGGTGCTTCTAAATCTCACATGCACAGAATCACTTGCTATAAAAGGAACAGGGAGTACTCAACCCCTACTGGTCTAAGATGTTCCAAGAATTTACATCTGTAAGAGGTTCCCAGGTGCTTCTGATACTATAGGCCCAGACACCTCAATCTGAAAATCCCTGTCATAGACTATGGTGTACCCACTAGCCAATAGACAGTGTTTATTGAGTATCTGCTATGTGCCCAACCTTGAACCTGGTTCTGTGGTGAAAAAGAGCCAGGAGACAGCATTATTTTTATGCTCTTAAAGGTGAGACTTTGGAGAAAAGCACAATCAACCCCATGGAAAAGTCAGACAACAATACCAGATAGTCTTTTGGTGGGGGTAAAATTTCATGACAGGTGTGGAAAAAGGCAGAAAAGGCTGGAGATGACAAGGTTAAGAGTGGGTCTACTGAGATTGGGGAACTAGAGGAGAGGGCAGGAGTGTAGGAAATGGACAAATGCAGAGCACTGAGGGGAAATTGGTCTGTGAGGGCAAGGGCCTTGCTGAGGAGAATGACAATGCTGGTAGCTACCAGCTATCGGCCATTATGACAAGCTCCTCACAGATATCACCAAAATTAATTCTCAAAACCTATTTCAATTGTAAATCCAATTAAGGACAGTGTCTCTGCTGCCTCCAGACTTATGCCTGAGTGCCCAGTGATGGCACCGAAGTCAGACCCAGGTGTTCCAGATGCCCCAGGTTGTTTCTGTGCTAGAGAAGCAGAGAGATCTTGCACTGCCATGGATCATCTGGCCCTCTTTGCCACAAGCACACATTCATAATAACTAGAAAATGAGACAAGTTCTTGAGTGGTACTTAAAAATTTTTAAGTCAGAAATCATCTTTAGGTCAGAAATACTCCTTGGTCCTAGTTACTCTTTTTTCTTCCAAACAAGCCAACAGTTGCCTTAAAGGGAGAAAATTAAACAGAAGATATTTACATAATTGCACAGTCAAGGTGACTGAAATGAATGTCTCTGAGGGGTCATGCTAGCCCTTTCTGTCTAGTGTTCTGGGGAATGCTCAAACTCACCTGATTGCATGACCCACTTCAGAAAAATTCAACCCACATAAAGTTGGGAAATACTGCATCCTACATGCCACTATTGGAGTGTAATGCATCTTTCCTGCATTAAAAATGCTATGATGTGCTCAGTGCAAAAACCAGCTTTTCTTAGTTTTGAGTCCTCTTTTCCCAAACTTAGTTGAACATGTTCCATTTTTGCTAACCACCACATGTCTTATGGGGCTGAGCCCCAAGGTACCATGTAAATCCTGGCCTGGGTACCTAGAAATTCGCATCCCTAAAAGCTGCAGGGGAGCATTTAGCTTATCCCCTTTCCTGTTGTCTGCAGCCTGTGTGGCAAGACATGTTCAATTCCCCAAGCCATGCAGCTGATGATAAATACAGCTGCCCATGAAGGGGGCAGAACCTACCAGTATACCCTGATCTGCTTTAAATGGAAGGACCAGTCATACCTGCTGTGAACATTAACAAAAGTTCCATCCTAACCAGAGATCTAGACTGATAATTTCCAGTCTTTTATCTTTTAAGCCACAAAGGCTTTTGTTCGGCAAAAGTTAGGAGAAAACCTAATGTGTCAAATGGGATGGGATGGAGTTGCTATAGCAGAGGTGTATGTACACATACACACGCATGGGGTGACCCCTGCCTGTTACCACTCTAAGTATTAGAATGCCAAAGGAGACACAAAGAGACCCTAGTTTTCCTGACAATTGGCTAAAATGCCCAAACTAGCCTAATATAAGACAACTCTTGTTTTCCCCTTAAGCAAAGAAATGTGGCTGATCCATGATCCTGGTCTGTGGTCCTTAGTGTTTAGCCTTGTTAAAGAAATGAGTGGGTTCAGCCGAGCACATCTTAATCTCCACACCTCCCTTTGCCAACAGATATTGATTTTGCCACCCGCAAGATCGCAGTACGTCTGACTCAGACAAAGATCATTGAGCAAAACGGCGATAGCTTCAAGACAAAGACTAACAGCACATTCCGCAACTACGACTTGGATTTCACCGTGGGTGTGGAGTTTGAGGAGCACACAAAGGGCCTGGATGGCCGCAAAGTTCAGGTACTGCCCTGGGTTGGGGCTCTTCTTACACACGCTCAGCGCAAGTCAGCTGTGTGGCTTCCCCATCAAACAATGACAGGAGCAACATAGGAGGAACCAGGAGAGGGGGCCACCTAGAGCGATTTGAGGTTTTGTAGAGGGGCCAGCTGGCTTCTGCACTAAGCTTACAAGCAAAGGAGAGATGAAAGGATGCCCAGCCCTCCACACTGTGGGGCTGGACTCCTCTACTGGCATGGACCTGGCAGACAGTGAAGAGGACAAGGGGGACTATCCCACGGAGGGTGACACTGTGCCACCAGGTAGTTTAGCTTAAAGGAGCAGCCAACACCAGTCATGTGTTGACAAGGAAGAATGAGACCTCGTGTGGCTATTTTTTTTCTGTTGAGAAATCAAGTATTTTAATAAAAAGTGCCTCATCTTTAGGCAATCCCAACTCATTCAGTTAGTTGTTTTGTTTTAAACACAATGTAAATCAAACAAAAAAGTCACTAGAGTAAATGAAGTCAGGGTTTCTCCAATCCTTATCACTTAGAGAAGTCGCTGACAAGCTTGGGGCCTCTCTCTCAATATCACCTTAACTCACAAGACATAAACCAGAAAATCCCCATGCAGTTGAAGATCAGACTTCTAGCCACCTGAACTATTTAGACACAGGCAGGGCCTTGAACACGTAGCCCTATATGCAGAGAGGGCCACATCCTGTCTCACTATGCAAGAATTTAAGCCCCAAAGTCTGCAAAAGAAGCAGATCTGTCCAGAGTTGCTGAGCATGGTGGCAGCAGAGAGCAGTGGTTGAGAAAGCAGGCTGTCAGAGCAGGCATGTAGCACCAGGGGTTGGGAGTGTGGTGGTGGGGAACCCAGCTGTGTGCCCCATTCTCATGCTCAGGGAGTCAGTCTTTAGTTTTCCAGATCCAATGATACCTGGTCATTTCCCACAAGCAGGAAAGGGGAGAAATCCAACCCCAGTTGTATTTAAGGATTCCCTCACTCCTTTTGTAGCATCCTACAAGAACCCCAGGGATGACACAGTCCAGGAAATTTGGGAAGCTTTCTATCTCATCATTCACAGCAGTTGCCATTGACTACTCATTGTCCACACTATGCAGTTTATACAACATGGGTAACTTAAAATTCAGAGTCCCCACTTCCTCTGTGCCAGTGTAGACAGACACCAGGGCCCCTGCCTGGGAGCCCACGTTGCAGGGGGGCAGGACTGAGTCTTCTATTCCCAATAACCTATCTTCTCTCCCTACAAGAAAGAAGGTCTCCCTCCCTGCCTGCCACTTCACAGTGAGGCCTCCCTCCCCAGGAGCTCTTCTGGGGTACATCTAGCAGTCCTTTCAAAATCAGAGGTCACAGCTCTCTCCCAAGCAAGAGTATAAGGAAACACTGTTATCTTTCTTGATAATGACTCTCAAGAGCGAACCTCTTTTTATCTCAACCAAGTTGTCCCAGGACATTGATAATCTCAGCCATCAAGTCAAGGTTGAATTCTACTTTGTGATTCTTGCTAAAGAAAAGTGGGAAGTGAAAGGCACTTTGCAAAGGCTTCCATCACTGCAGTCTTGGCAGGAGCTAAGCTCCTGGCCCTGGGATGTCCCTTTGTAGAGCCCTCCCTGAGGGGTTGATGGATCGAAGTGGCTTTCCTGAACTCTGTGGCTGAAAGGCCAATTCATCAGACACCAGAACCAATAGGAATATTCATCTCAGAATTTGTGCGTCACTCTCTGTTCTACACTAATCAGCTCAAAATGATTCATTTTCCCTTGACTTTCAGTTTGGGCATGGGCTATTGAAAAGCGAGCCTTTTCTGACTCATTCTTTTTTTACCTTTGATGGTAGAAAATGCACTCCCTGAAATAAATCATGTCCTTTTGGCCCTTTTTAACCCTTAAAGTATCCCTTCTGTTAAAACATACCCTTCTTCTTCTGTCTTTCCTCCTTCCACTCTGCCAAGCCCTAGGCTCTCCACAGGATCTGTCCTTTGCCCTTAGAAAGATAAACCCGTTTCCACATTTTGGTCAACACACACACACACACACACACACACACACACACACATATGCAACCAGGAAGGGCTTTATGCCTTATCCCAGGTCAGCTTTATGCTCAGTTCCCAGCAAAGAGTTGTGCGTCAGAACCCATGCAGGTGCCCTGTGGACTACACAATTCCTGTAACTTGACTGAAACCATTTAGCTGAAGATGGATAATAGGGAATGAGTGAGTCTGTCCATCTGATTCTTATTGCTCACACTTGGTCACACAACTGAGTGCACATACAAGTTACATGCCTGTGTATACGCACACATATAGATGTGGGAGTATATATGTATATGCTTGCATCTGTATGTGTATTTGTGTGCATGTTTGTTTGCACACATACATATGCTATGCATGTATATGCATTTGCATGTGTGTGGAACTCCTTATGCTCTTATTTGCCAGGGTTCTACTTCTCATCTCCTCTGCCATCCTCATAAACCTCTCTGAAGATCTCCACATTCAGAAGGCTGGAGGAGTGATGTATGGATGGGGTTGTAGCAGAGGCTCCCCAGGGCCCTATAGTGCCTGCTCTATGCCATCCCAGAGTAGGAGAGTGAAATCACATTGTTCATGGGGTCAGATCCTCTCCACAGGGGCCTAAGTCCCCTTTCTTCCTTCTTGCAGGTCATGTTTATTTTTAACCTCATACTTTGACTTGTTTTTAAGAGACTTGAGGCTTCTTTAAAAAATATACCCCCAAAATTAAAAAGGCAAGTATTGATATTTAAGCAATGGGATATTAGTATCAGGCAGTCATAAAAAGGAATGAAATACAGACACATACATAATGTGGAACAAGTTGGAAAACACTATGATAAATGAGACAAGTCAGACACAAAAGGCCATACATTGTGTGATTTGTAAGAAATGTCCAGAATAGCCAAATCAATAGAGACAGGAAGTAGTATCCAAGGGGCAGAGGGAAAGAGTAACACTGGTATTGATAAGGGGTTTCTTTGCCAGGTGATGACACTTTTGGATTTTAGTTTATAACTTCATAATGTCCTAAAAATGACTGAGTTGCCTGCTTTAAGAGGAAGAGTTTTATGGTGTGTGACTTATATATAAATTTAAAAAAATAATTGGGGCAGACAAGGGGGGGGGAACAGAAATAGAAATGAGAGAGTCAATAATGCATGATACTGAGATATGTCCTTGAAGTTAGGGGACAGTGTCCTTCTGGAGGCCCTCACCATCAGAACTGACATAGGGTAGAGTGGAGGGTGGACACTGCAAGCAGCAAAAGCATCTCTTGGAGGGTGTGGAGGTTCACTAGGGTGGATTTAAATGTGTCAGTACTATCTTTCAATGCATTCAATTTATTTTATATTTTATTTTTTATTATTTAAATGATTTATTTATACATATATATATATATATTTCACATCATTGTGATCCCTGGGAGTCATCTACCACCTCCCCTCCCTAGCCACTCCAACTGGTCCCCTCCCCCAGTTGTGTACTTTCATTTGGTTGTCCATATATTAGTGAAACCATTTGGTTTCTGTCTTTTTCTTTCTGACTTGTTTCTGCTATATGATTTCTCCTAGGTACATCCATGTTACCAAAAAAAATAATCAAATTTGTCATTTTTAATTGATGTGTAATATTCCATTGTGCATATATACCACTCTTTCATCTAGTCATCTGTCTTGGGGCATTTGGGTTGTTTCCATGCCCTTGCAATTATAAATAGTGCTGCAATAAACATCCACGCACAGGTGTCCCTTTGTAACCATATTGAGGTCTCCTTTGGGTAGATTCCCACAAGAGCAATTGCTGGGTCAAATGGCAGTTTCATTTTCACTAGTCTGAGGGTTCTCCACACTGCTTTCCACAGTGGCTGGACCAGATTACATTCCCACCAGCAGTGTAAAAGTGTCCCTTTCTCTCCTCATCCACGCCAGCACTTGTTGTCTGTTTTTTGGATGTGGGCCATTCTTACTGGTGTAAGGTGGTACCCTCATTGTGGTTTTGATTTGCATTTCCCTTATTGCTAGTGATTTTGAGCAATTTTTCATGTGCTTGTTGGCCATTTGTATTTCCTCTTTAGAGAAGTGTCTTTTTAGATCTCCCCATTTTTAAACTGGGTTTTTTGCTTTGTTTTTGTGAAGTTGTATGAGTTCTTTATGTATCTTTGTTATCAGACCCTTATCATTGTATGGAGGGCAAAAATTTTTTCCCACTTGGTTGGGATTCTTTTTGTGTTTTTCTGTTGTCTCTTTTGCTGCACAGAAGCTTTTTAGTTTGATGTAGTTTGTTTTCCTTCATTGTTTTGCCATCTATAGATGTAGCCAAAAACAAATTTCATGAAGGGTTTTGCCCGGGTCTTCCTCTATGTATTTTATGATTTCAGGTCTTACATCCAAGTCATTTATCCATTTTGAGTGAGTTTTTGTACATGGTATGAGGGAGGTAGCTTGGTTCATTATTTTGCATGTCTTGGTTCAGTTTTCCCAGCACCATTTATTGAAGAGGCTGTCCTTGTTCCAATGTAAGTTTTTTCAATGCTTTCAACTTAAAGACCTATTATTTTCCTTAAAAAGTAAAAACCTATTGTGGAAGTGATTCAAATTTACAAAAATGTTGCAAGAATACTCATATACTCTACCAATAATTACCTATTGTTAACATCTTGCCCCATTTGCTTTATCACCTGTACTTGCAGTCTCTTTATTAATTATATATACTTTTATAAACAATCTGATGCATTACACTAAATAATTCAGTTTGTATTCCCAAATAATTGTGCTATTCTTTTAGATAACCACAGTATAATTATAAATTTCTATAAACTTAACAGTGACCCAGTATCTGTAATAAATTTACTATAGAAGGGCTGCTTTTAATGATGTTAACTTTGAACATCTCTTAGAATATTCATTGAACAAAAATTGAACTCTCTTCCTATCTATTTTATGTAGGTTATAATATATTAGGTGCATGATTGTTTGGTAACCAGTTTATTTAGAGCCAAGATAACTTTTAATCTTGTTGCCCACGTGTGTCATTAAAATAAAAGGCTAGTCCCCATGCACTAAGATTTTTCTCCTTTAATCCTTCAACATAATTTGCCAAGCCCCCACTACGTGTGGACCTGGGTCAGGAGTGGAGTTATTGACAATGAAATGAATGAAACCCCCTTTTCTGTGCTCAGAGATCTCACAGCCCCACGAGGAAGCAGACAAGTAAAAGTATAGTCACTCTCTAGTGTCCATACTGATGGACAAGTGTGCACTTGGTGGTAACAAGAAAAAAGACAAGAAGGCAGGCAGGCTGAGTGGTTGTCAAGAACTATCATCAATGAACAACACGGTGCTCAGTGATCCCCCTGTGTGGGTTTATCTCAAGATTCTACTTCAACAACATCATTCAGTTGAAGGCTCATTCAACTATGCTTACCAAGCACCTCTTATGTGCTAGTCAAAACAGGTTACGCCTGTGCTGCAGAAACACACTGCTGATGTGATGTGGTGTCTTCTTCCATGGAACGTATTGTCCACTGGGGAACAGACAGCAACTCACTCAACACACATTAGGGGCACAATGAAGGCAATGAAGGCTGAGGAAGTCGGTCAACACTGTCCTTTCCCAAAGAGCAGACATGAGTCCTTCTCACCAGGAACAGACACAAACATGCGCATGTATATACGCCACCCTTGTTTTATGCCCAGGGCCCTGTTCCTTGTTTATGACTGAAACTATACACAAAGAAGATAGTCCTTCCCTAAGGTATAAAGTTCCCTCCTCTCATCAGGTTTGACCCACACCAGATTTAACCAGCCTCCCACTGACAGAATTTATGAGACTGTTAGTCCTTTGCTGTAGCAAACAGTGCTCGGTATGTTGAGGAATAAAATGAGGTGGATAAAATTGTACATAAAGCATATAATATGGTCAAGTTCAAAGATTATTTTTAAAATAGGTAAACTTAACAATCTGTAGAAAACATATTTGTACCAAAAAAAAAAAAAATGAATGTGCAAGGACAGCGTGAAGGAAAAACAAAACCAAAAAAAAAAAAAGGTGGTCAGTTTATCACCAACTGGGTTTATAAGAGAGAGAGGAGAGAGGAAAGGAAATGTCTGGGCCTTAGCATAGTGTTCCTCATAGAGGCATAATATAGTTAGCACACTTGGAAGAAAATCAGCTGGCATCAGTGTCACCCCCAGGAAGGTCAGCACCGACACAGAGCCGCTGCTTGGGTGGAAATGATATCATCTCCAGGGTGATTTGGAACTGGAGGGGTGGGGCACATTGTCATAAGGCAGGTATTTGGAGAAGAAAAAAGGAAAACAGGAAGAGAAGAGACTGGGGAAAGGAGGGTTGTATGATTATAAATAAGTGCACAGGGGATTGAGCTATTGCGGTTCAGCTGGGTTCTGGCTTCTCCTCCTTGCTGGTCAACCCAAATTGCTTGTCCAACATGGTCCCTGCATCTCTTCCAGTCAAAGACTATATACAGCAAAATGTTGAAATATAAAATTGCCCTGTAAAAAAAAATTCAGACCATATATGCACAAGCCGTGTGACAGTAACTGTTTCTTCACATCCCCCAACTCACTGCTGTCACAATCTGATCTCTGACCATATGATGAAGTGTATCTGAAAAACAAGTAGCCTTAATTTGCATATCTCTTATTATGAGTGATTGACTATCTTTTCCTATGTTTGAATGCCATCTGCTAGGGTTTTGTTGTTCTTCCTTATAAGCTGTTGGTTCTTATCCTTTGTTGAATTTTCTTTTAGGTTCGTGATCTTTTTCTTATTGATTTACAGGAGCCCTTTATATATACAAAGAATCAGGTCATTGTTTAATATGTGTTACAATTATTTTCCTCAGTTTGTTATTTTTATGTTGACTTTGAAGCATTTTTACTTTCCAGAAAATTTCCATCATTATATAGTCAAATTTATCTTCTTTTCTCCAATGATTTGGATAGCTATCTTTACCATATGGTAAAATAGAAGAGCAGAATTCCAGCAACAAAACCAGCTTTGATAAGCCAGTTTGGTTGCAATAGAGTGTGAGTGTGTAAGTGTGTGTGTGTGTGTGTGTTGTGTGTGTACATGATTGGAAGATCTTGACTGGGCTGAGGCTGGGTGAGGACTCTGCCCTGTAGGCAAGCAGGGGTTTGGGGAGGGGGTGCACAGGAGGCACAGTTGGAAGTTTAGGTTTGCTCATCCCCAATCAAGACCAAACATTTGATCAGTCTAGTAATCTGTCATTGCAGTCACTGGTCACCTGGGAGGGTGATGTCCTTGTGTGCGTGCAAAAGGGGGAAAAGGAGAACCGTGGCTGGAAGCAGTGGGTTGAAGGCGACAAGCTGCACCTGGTAAGTCCTGAGCTCTGCCCACCTCCTTGCCCCTTCCACTGCACTTATACAAACTGCATCCACCTAGCATTTTGACAAGAAAAATGGCTCTGCACTTCTCCCCTGAGCTCCAGCCAAATGCATGTGGTCATATAGTCAGAAAGCCATTCCTATCTGGCTCAGGGGACTCCAGGAAGAAATCTATATGGCTGTTTCTGTGAATGGCTGCAATTAAAACAAAAGTTCAAAATGCTGAGTTAGGAAGCTGAGATCCAAGGAGAAATGCAGGAACCTGTTTAAGACCAGCTGGGGAGAAATATGAGGTACAGGATAAAAATGCCCTGAAGGAGGGTGGGAACACTTCTATGAGTCTGCAAGAAGAGGTGGTTTGTGGGGATGGGAGACCAGAGAAGTTGACCCTGGGAATTGCCTGTACACCATACTGCAGGTACTGACTGCTCATCATAAGATATATTGACCTGATGCCAAAATATTTAGGTTAATTTGGTACTAGAACAGAACAGCAGGGGTCATTTCTGGTGTCCTCAGACAAATGATATGTCTAGATAGCTTACTTTTAAACCCTTCAATCTTCAAAGAAATTTATGAGTCTGGAATTCAAATAGTAAAGTATCTTTTACTCTATATATTAAGTCACTCATTTTTAAATGAACAGCTCTTCACCCATTCGCTCATTCATTCCCTTTTCATTCACCAGTGGAGTTAGGCAGTTCCCTGCCTCTGATGTCAATATTCAGGGCACCACAGTACCCTTCAGAGCCAGGCTTGCCTCCCTTGAGATCTCTATTTTGGAGGCAATGTCAACTGGTGATAAATGAAAGGCATTCATCGCCTTTTCCATTGACGGGTTTCCCAACATGCTCTGGTTTGAATGATGGATTTTTAAATTTGTAGTACAGCCCTTACCTGGCCCTGTGGCTAAGACAATAGGTTCATCATCCACTGTGATGATTCTCTGATCAGCCCCACACTCCAGATTTTCTCTCCTCCCTCAAGAGGGTTAGGAGGTGCAGATAAGTCATGAGGACCCTCTCTCTGGATGAAGACAGGTCTGGGATGCGCTCCCACAGCCATACCCTGCCATCACCTGATGTTAAGCCAGAGGCCAGGAAAACCTCACAGGGGAGGGACAGGTCACCAGCCAGCACCTCCCCAGGCCTTCACCTTCCAAACATATCTTCCTCTAAAACCTTCCCTTCTTCAAGGCTTCACTACCACTTGTAAATTAGGTGATGTCACTTTAATCACCAGATTGGGGAAAATCCTGCCCAAAGAAGCTAATTTCTTGGCATTTCTCATTTTTATAGTTGTTCAAGCTCAATTCAAGTGTCGAAATCAAATTACTGCTACCTGCAGGGCATGCCCGTTGATTGGATGTGTGAGATGCTCTTTGCCCGGAATGACAAAGTGTCCCCTTTTTTCCAGTCCTCCCACCCCCAACACACAGACACGGACACCAAGAGGGACAAGGACTGGGCAGAAGGAAGACCAGGCTTGTTATTTCTTCTTCCCTCACCCACTTTGTCTTGTTTCAGGAGCTGACTTGCCTCGACCAGGTGTGCCATCAAGTGTTCAAAAAGAAGTAATGATCACAGGGTTCCCGCTAAGCAGGCACAAGAACACTTCCCATGGAGAGTTCTCCACAGGCTTTGGGGAGCAGTTTGGGTCTCCCACTCCTGACAGACCATCAAGACATCTGGATGGGTTTTACACTGAAGAGCATATTTCTTTGAAATACAAAATTAAATGAAAAAAAAATCACATCCATACTTTGAAATCCCTTATGTCTATCTCCCTTTGCTCCTAGAACTGTCAGTTTTATCCACAGGCACATGAGGAGATTGCCTAGTGGTGGTTTTCTGTATCACAGTAATTGTTTCTATTGATATTGTTTAGTTGTATGAGTTTTTTGTTTGTTTGAGGGAGTTGGAAACATTTGCTAGCAAACACAGCATACCCTGCTAATTCTTGAATATTACCCATTTGAGATGAATTTCTCTGTAGAGCACATTCATTTCTCCCAGACCTTATTTTTTGATGCATCTGCTTCCAGTTTGTACTTTGCCATCAGCAATCCGAGGAGCACTAGTTCCAAAGGCCCCTGCAGGTCCAAGGCCCCAGGTACTCTTGTTCCAGGTAGCACTCTGCCCTTCAGCCTTGGGAGGCTGGCATCTCTGCAGAGGGGTCACTCAGCACTGCCAGGCTGCCTGCATTCAAGTCCTGCCAGTCCACCTCTTAACAAAGTAGCTGTTGGCATATCTTTAGCCTCTTTGTCCTCATGTTTCTCTTCTATAAAAGGTTAAGGTTAGCTCTCCTTCTCTGGATCACTGAAAGGATTAAGCAACTTAATATGTACTTGGGATGGAAGCTGGTACATAGTAAGCGCTCACTCCTAGCAAAGTCTGATCATTATGTGCAGCTACTCCCTCCATGATCCCAGTAGTGCAGGTGAGTAGATGTTAAGTAGCAACCGGTCAGTACCCTTACGGTCTCCTGGTTCTTCCACAACATTAAGTTCATTACTTTGAGCAGCATAATATTTTCCTGCTGAATATGCAAATGCAATAGAGCACCTAGAAGGGCAGGATAGTTAATTGGTGGATTTACAGTGGATCATTCATGAGGTCTTGGGAAGCACTGCCAGCCAAAGCCATCTTCATTCTACTGTCAAGGGGCCTGAGACTCACCATTAGCAAAGTATTGCCTCCAAAAGGCAGGTTTATCCCAAGGGGTAACACATGGTGCTAGCATTCCCTGGTATCATTTGAATGATCAGATCACTCACTGATCTTAAGCATCCTAGATAGGGTTGGGGATGGAAAGAAAGACTGTACTCTGGCCATGTGGCCTAGGGCCAGTCTTGGCTCAAGATCTTGTGGCAGACAGCCATGCTATGGGCCTTTTGGCAAGCTGTGCTCCCCAACAACCATGCCATGTTCATGAGGCAAGAAAGCCAGGGAATTAGCTGGCTGGACTAATGTGCTAGTTGGGGCCCTGGTTAGGTGCAGAGCTTCCCTGAACCCTGGGGAAGGCAGACTCTGGAGACAGACTGGAGACCAAGGGAAGGGATTCATGCAGTGACCTTTTGTCCCTAGCTTCCCCAAATTTCTTCAAGAGCCCACATTCCTCAGTTGATACCATCCTATCTTAACCTTGCCTACCACAACTTCAATGACCCTCTCCTCTGTCCCACAACAACAGTTAAAAGAGATCTCTAAAAGCCCACTGTGGACCCGCTAGAAAGCATTTTGCACAAGGAAGAGGATAATATTTATTAGTAATTTTCAATCCTACGTTTTGTAAAGCATGTTCTAGGGAAGATTAGGCTTCCAAGATTTTGTGGAAAAGCTCATGATCCCATAAACTTCAGAGATGTTGAGAACTGCATCTCCTTACGTCCTAAAAATGCATAGTGAGAATGTGTTCAAAGCTCTGAGAAGTCAGCCTTACCCCTGGGGATCCCCTTTAACCAAGACTGTTTCACTCCCAGAGGCTATTCTGAGAACACTACTCATTCCTGACTATGCATGACACATTTTCAATTACAGAGAGCCAACATTATATTTAATCTTCCCATTTTCCACGTAGAATTTCCTTGGCATATTTTTCCCCACAAAGGAAGGGTAACGAATGAATTGGTTATGGGATTCATTCTACTGACCATACTTATCCAACCAAGACCCACCTGAACTAAGAGGCAACCACCTCTGATTTGGAGATGCCCAATTTAGAGCTGAGGCAATTTAGATCAGGACCTGCCTTCATTCCTGCTCACACTGTGGTTGAGCTAGGGTGTGTCACCTGCCTGTTCCTTCTGTTCCCAGGCTATTTCAAAACCAAAGCAGGACAGGAACACATCACCCCAGCACTGAAACAACCTGCTGGGAACAGGGTGGAAGAGGCTACCTTGCAAGAAAAACTGGAGGTTTAACTGAGGAGGGGCAGGGCTAGAGGGAAAAACTCTTAGCACCCAGAACCCCAATCTCCTAATGGTGTCAAGAGAGAGTTTGGAATTAACTATACTTCAGCAGGCCTGGTTGCAAAAGTTAAAGAAAACCTGTCTCATGAAAATCTCAGCCCACAAATGGGCATCAGTGCAGCTTGAGCACTGCCTTTGATCAAATCCTGTCATCCTGACCCTCCACCCCCAACCCCAGCTATGTGACAAGAAAGCAGTTACCTTTCCTCTCTTAGCCTCTACTTCTCTATAAAGTGAGGACTATGGGAGTTGCCTCAGAGGCGGTAGTAGGGATTGAATAAAATCCTAGAAGAGTGCCTGAAACCATGTGTGTCTCTGTGTGTGTATTCATACACATTCTCCCAAGTCCCACCTATTTATGTACCTGCATGTACAGTGAGGTCAGAGTTCCCTTCATTAAAATTCTTTGCTTCCTAAAAGCTTTAACTCTGAGACCCCTTACTTTTTGTCCTTCTCAAATGTGAAGATCAACAGGAAGGCTTTTAAAAAACTGATTTCTATCACCAGACACAGTGGCGCATGCCTGTAAGCAGCAGCATAGGAAGCCAGGGCAGGGGCCAGGGTTTGCAGTTCGAGTCCTGCTGGGGGCACGTAGTGAGATCTAGTTCAAAAAAAAATACAGCTGGGTGTGGTGGCATGCACCTGTAATCCCAGCTACCTGGGAAGCTGAGGTTGGGGATTGCTTGAGCCTGTGGTACTGCAGGCAATGTGAGCCTGCTGCTCTACAGGCAAAATTAGTGAGACCTAGTGTAAAAAAAAACAAACAAACTGATTCCTACCAGCTCCACCTTCAGGAGTCTGGCTCTGAGGTCTATGAGCCCAGAAATCGGAATCACTGCACAGCTCCCCAGGTGTGTCTCCAATAGGTATCAGGCAACTATTGTGACAAATACTGCCTCCTCCAGTTAAAGTGGGATTTTCCTTGAATGTGTATCCACACAGGCACCAGGGACACGGGATGCTCTCCAGTAGGAGCCCAGGTCCATCTCCATAGGGAGTCAGAGGGCCTGAAAATATCCACATATTTTCTACTGCACCAGGGCCCCTGCCCTCATCCCAAGCTCTGTAGAGAAGTCCTGTCATACTCTTGGAGCAGCTTGCTGACCTCGGAGCAGTCAAGTTCTGGATGATAGTAGGGGTACAGGGGCCAGGGGCCAGTGGACAAAGAACAGGTCTGAACAAAGGCAGGAGGCAAGGAAAGATAGTGGGTTGGGAAAAGGTGGGAGTGCAGCACCTGAGGAGGAGAGAAGGCTGGGCTGAAGGGTGTTACTCAGCTCAAGGCAGCATTGAACACCTGGTGACCTCTGCTGAACGTGATGGAGGTCAATGTAAGCCTCCAGTAAGACAGTGAGACTGAGTTTAGGAAGATGTTCACATTGTTGGCAGGACACGTGGCAGCAGGGAGAGGGAGTTGGGTTCATCTGTTCAAGAGCCATCTTAATACGTAGTTCAGGGGAGAAGCAGTGATAGCAAGCTGCAGTGGAGGAAGGAAAGATGTGAGGCATGCTAGAGAAGGCCAGGATTGCAGGAGGCATGCTGGAAGATGAGGCAGCACAGATGGCTGTGCATTTGGCCAAAGACAGCAGAAAGGGTGACACAGGAAGATTATGAGTTTGGGAGAGGTGTGGCACAGGTGTGGTGACAGGGCAATGGTGGCAGAAGCTAGCATGTCCTTCCCACTTGCACACCCTCCAGCTGGGTAATGATACCCCCTTCATGAACCAACCAGGCTCTGCCAATTGGGAAGGAGGGGAACCCAGGCTGGAACTGGAGGAGCAGCCTGGCAGTTTTGAAGAAGTGATGATGCTTTTTACCTCCCAGGGGATGAGGTGAAAGGAAAGAAGGAGAAAAGGAAAAGGAGGAGAAGAGAGAAGAAAGGAGAATAAAGGAAGGGAGAAGAAAGAGGAAAGTAGGTAGAAAATAGGGCAGAATGGAAGGTGAGAATGGAAGAAAGGAGGGTAGTGGGAGGAGAGGGGAGGGGACTCTCCAATTTACCGTTTCCTAGGGGTTAGCAAAAACTGATACTTGAGAGGCAGTTAGGACCCCAACCATAAAAGATCTTGTGCCAAAATGGAGAGTCTAGCAATGTATTTTTCAAATTGCTAAACATATGTATATCATATAAAGGCAGCAAAATAAGGCTAGAATAACAGAAATCAAATATGTTATCACTGAAATCCCACTAGTGAGTTTTCTTCTCTCAAAATATTTGTCCATTCTATTCACTCTGTGGGAGATGAGAAAAGAGGGGGAGCGAAAAGGCAAAGGAGGGGATGGGTGCAAAGGGAAGGGGAGGAAGCAGCCTTGGAACAGAGTCTCATCACCACAAATGGAGGGAGAAAAGAAGAGCAGATGTGAATTTTATTTTGGCTAATGAGGATACACAGACCACAGTCAGAGCAACAGCAACTGAGACACACCTCTATTACTTCTCTAACTTTGTTCCCCTCCAAAACACAGGAATGTTTGTTGAAGTATGACTGGGTAAGTGAGAAATTACCCAGTGGGTAAGTTCTGGATAAATGGAGAACAAGCATATTTGTATCAGCATACTTGGTTGTAGCCTTTATCAGAGTTCAAGGACAGGATATCTGACAGTTTGTTAAGCACCTCTGCTGTTCCAGAGCACTTTCCAGGACCATGAAAGAGGAACCCGTCTTACAGATGAAAAAATTAAGTCTCCAAAGGATCACACATTCACCCAGACTCCACACCTAGTAAGTAGAAGAGGCATAATCTGAAGGAGGTGAGTCTATCTCCAGAGTCTATGACCTTCCATATAGGAGATGCCCCCTGGTGGGACAAGGTGACACTCTCCTTCCCTGATATCCAGACTCCAGCAATCTCCACGTCCTTGGTGTGTCAATTTCATGCCTTTTCTTCCAATCATTTGAAATCAGGCTTTATTTCTTTAAATCAGCTTGCACTTTAAGTCTCCTTCAGTACTAGGAAAACAAAAACAGTTAGGACTATATCAAACTAAAAAGTTTCTGTTCAGCAAAAGAGACAGTAAACAAAACAAAAAGAAACCCAACTGACTGGGAGATAATTTTCACTCTCCAGACAAGTGACAAGGGTCTGATAACAAATATCCACAAAGAGCTCCTACAGATCAACAAAAACAAAGCAAAAAACCCACTCAAAAAATGGGGAGAAGAACTAAAAAGACACTTCACCATAGAGGAAATGAGATACAAATGGCTAATAGGCATATGAAAAAATGCTCCACATCACTAATAATCAGGGAAATGCAAATTAAAACCACACTGAGATACCATCTTACACCAGTAAGAATGACCCATATAAATAAAACAGACAACAACAAATGTTGGCACATATGTGGAGAAAAAGGAACTCTCTTACACTGCTGGTGGGAGTGCAAACTGGTCCAGCCACTATGGAAGACTGTGTGGAGGACCCTCAAACAATTGAAAGTGGACTTACCATTCGACCCAGCAATCCCACTACCAGGGATCTACCCAGAGGACATGAAAACATTAATTCAAAAGGACACATGTATGCACATGTTCATTGCAGTCCTGTTTACAATTGCCAAGATTTGGAAACAAACCAAATGCCCCAAAACAGACGATTGGCTAAAAAAAATGTGGTACATACACAAGATGGAATACTATGTTTGCATCCATCAAGGAGGACAAACACATGTCATTCGCAGCAAACTGGATGGAACTAGAAAGACTCATATTAGCAGAAATAAGTCAAAAAGAAAAAGAGAAGTACAGGATGGTCTCACTTATATGATGGATATAGGGAGAAACAAACTAACGAATAAGAAAGAATGAAAACAACCAATGGGACTGAACCATGGAGCAAGAGAGGAGGAGAGGGATGAAGGTAGGGGAGGTGAAGAGCACAAAAGATCAGGATAGTTAACAAATGTTAGTGAAGTGGGAAAGCCCTGGGGTACACAACAATGGACTAATGCAATATAAATATTCATATATGCAAAAAAAAAAACAAAAAACATTTACCAGATATCAGAAGAGACCAATGGGCCAAACAACGAATAACTGAACATCAACTTAACCAACTAACAAATCGCAGAAAAATGGGAGAAGGAGTGACTGAAGGGGGGATACAGAAGGGGGATATGGAGGGAGGAGGAGGGATCAGTTAATGCACAAATATGACAAATCAATAAAGTGAATTTTTTTAAATTAAAAAAAAATCCTGCTTACTTTTCTAATATGAAAAAAAAAAGTCTACTTCAGTACTAATTCTCCTGTAGGCAGGCAGTCACTGGAAGCACCTTGTTTGCAAACACTGGTTCCAAGAATTAGGTGCTGCCTCTGTGCTGAGCCTAACAGACTCAGAGCTAGAGCTGGCCTTCCAGAGCCCATTCTCCCCCTGAAATGGCTTTTTTTCACTCATGATTTATGATTGATTAGAAGGGCAGAGGTTGGGGATATTTAATTTTAGCTCACTGATTACACTTGTTATGTAGATGTATCCAATTAGAAGCTGGGGCTTGAGAAAATGAAATAGAAATGAACTAAGTTTTCAGGAACTTTGAGGATATGGTCATAAATTTTCCTGTGACTGGCTCTTACTTTTGTTGCTCTTCTTGTGTCTGGATTGCTAAGATTATGGAAAGTAAGGAGAATCAAGGGGAAGGTCTCAGAAGGGTATATACACCTCACCATTTAGGGAATGTTACTATAGAAAATGAACTCGATGGATAATCTCCCTGAGCTCTGTCTGAGGCTGAGGATGCAGAATGTGCCTGTGGTCCTGCTGCTGGCAGGCAATGTCCTATAGGCATTTGGTGCAGAGGGATTTCAGCACTGGGAATTGCCTGCACTGAAGACAGGAAATTGACTAGCCTGCCTAGAGATACTGCTTAATATCAGAGCTTAGCAACAGCAGGACATGGGCAACACCAAGAGAGATGGAAGGGCACAGGGAAGAAGTAGTGTTTTCAGAACCCAGAAACCAGGGGTGCCAGGTAGGGCTAAACCATGGCAGGGGGGACTATCAGAGGAGACACAACCACTGCCAGAAAAAAAAAAAAAAAAACCAGAAGGAGGATGCAACAGCAAATTCCCTAGCTTCTCCTTTCTTCCCACTTTCCAACCTCCAGGCTTTGCTCCCACTGACAGAAACTAGATGGATGCCTAAAGCCAGGGAAGTCAGGAAATAGATCTCTACAGTACAGAATGGAGAAGGGAGGGAAAGGCTGTTCTAACAAATGGTTCAGATTGGGAGGGGGTGAGGAGGGCGGCAGAGCAGAGCACTCAGGGACATCATTCCCACCCTCCAGAAGCTTCCAATTGGACTCAGTCCATTGCAAGACTTGAGGTTCAGCATGTAGAAGATTGTGGGAGCCCAGAGGGACTCTGTTTAAGGTTCCTGAACCCAATTCTAATTTGAGTGTGATCCTACTGCAAGCCCAGGTCATTACCTGAGCTTCTCACCAACTGGCTACAAGTCAGATGTTTCCAAGACCTCCTCCTTAGGTTTTTATTAACTTATTAGAGCAATTCTCAGACCTCAGTAACACATTTACTGATGAGATCACTGCTTTTTCACAAAGGATATTGCTCAGGAACAGCCAGATAGAAAGATGCCTGGGCAAAGTATGAAGAAAGGCAGGGAGCTTTCCAGCCCTCTCCAACCTTACCACTCTCCCCAAATCGTCACACATTCACTAACCTGGAAGCTTTCTGAAACCTTTGTTTTAGGAGTTTTACGAAGGCTTCAGCACAATGACACAATTGACTAACTATTTGACCGCTGATAATTAAATGTAGCCTTCTCCCCTCTCCCCCCTGGAAGGAAATCAGGACTGAAAGTCCTGCCCTTCACTCATGTTGGTTTCCCTGGCAACCAGCCCCCATCTTTCTGTGTTCCCAAAAGTCATTTTATTCAGATAACAAAAGGCACCATTACCACTCCATGGCACTTTTTATTTTTTTGAATTTTCAAGTCTTTTAGCAAGCAGCTTGAGTCAAGACACTTGGATTTATTTTGGTCATCTGATCAGAATATATATTGTTACCAATCACTGTACTACAGGGTCATCACCAGCTGACCTTTCCTTGAGCCTTGTGGTTTGGCCAGTGATTTCCACACATCTCTCAGCTCTCTCAGTCCTCAACACCAGCTGCACAGTAGTACCATCCCCACCTTACACAGGAAGAAACTGAGCCTGGGCTCCATCAGGCTGGAAAATGCACCAGGACAAGGCAAGGTGGCAACCAGGACAAGGCAAGGCCAGAGCTTGGACACAGTCACAGTGCTCAATTCCCGGAGGGTGCAGGTGGCAGCCTCCCTGCAGTCGACTGTCAGTTTGGGGGACAAATACAACCCTTTCAAAATGCAGGCAAACCTTTGCCGTCCAGTCTTAAAGACAATGATGTTGATCGAAAGAACACTTATTGAATTGGAACAAAACAATTTTATTAGCCTTTACTGTTTTTAACTCCTATTAAATATTTCAAAGCTCAATGGAAATATTTTCTTTCATTAAAGTTCATTGTTTCCATCTTTAAAAGCAATGCAAACCTCTCTAAAACTTTACCAGAGTCCAAATCCTCGGCTACCCACACTCCCACAGGTGAGGCAGAGGAAAGCCTTCCCTGACTGCACAGGTGTTCTCTCAGGTGTGCTCTCAGATGCACTCTCAGGTTCATGTGCCTGGTGGAGAGGAAGCATGCAGGAACCTGAATCTCTGACTTGAGGTGCTTTTCACACTTGCAATTATTTAATGATTTGTAATTATTATTAATAGTTTTTCCCATCCTCCCAGGTCACAATCAGTGCAAGGAAGAGGTCATACTGTTCTGTGTCCTACTCATCTGAGATTTGCAGGGAGTGCTTTCCCATTTTTGTCTGCTTTGCAGACTCTCCCATTAGCTGGTATTTATTGGGTATGTATTGGTGCCGGTGCCTGTGACAGATGCCAGACATTTTTCTTCACCAGCTTATTTAGTCAGAGAATTTATTGATCATCTACAGTGATCCAGGTCCGGCAGCTAGGCCATGGGGAGGCAGTAGTAAGCAAAACAGGTGTGCTCACCTGCTCACCTCACAGCCCCTCAGGGCAGAACACATCCTCATTTTATAAATGAGAAGGCTGACACTCAAAAAGAGTGAGGATGATATCCCTAAGCTCAGTCCCAAAGAAGCAATAGAACTTCAATCTCATTTTCCTACCCCTCCCACCTCTGGAGCAGAACAGGAGGCAGAAGGAGAGCCCAAACTAGAGCAAATAAAAGACCCCATTGCTCTGTGTGTGCCTCATGATAAAGGAAAACAAGAGGTTCTTAAGGTCCAAGAGCCACTGGTAAATGAGATCCTGTCTATAAAGCCCTCAACACAGTTCCTGGCATTAACAGTCACATAATTAATAATGGTTGAAACAATAGTCTGTTGGTTTTTTCCCAACTAAAACAGAACCACTTTTAAAAACCAAAATTGGGGGACAATTTTGCCTCTCAGGGAACATTTGACAATGTCCAGAGACTCGATTGACTATCATACGGTGCTATTAGTGGTTAAAGGCCAAACATGCTACTATACACATAAGATACTTTCACAACAAAGAACCATCAGCCTCAAATGTTAATAACACCGAAGACGAGAAACTGGTCTAGTGGGAACTTTGCCTGTGTTATTAATTATTCTTTTATAGCATTATATTTACTGTACACAGAATGGTTGGTTACAGGGCTGATGATCTCCAAGAATAAATTAGAGGACTTTTTCTAATATCCCAAGGTACTGAATTAATCTGCCATACCCCATTTTCCAAGAATCCTAAACAGTTGCAGTTACTAGTGAAGTTTCCATCACAAACTGGCTTTGGGGTGTTCCACTGTTTGACTTCCCCCAAACTCCTCAGTCCTGTTGGTTTTCTCAGGGACCATGGAAGAATTAGACAGAAACTGCTTCTTTGCAGAAAGAGTGAGGATTCCAAGACTCCAAGATTTTCCTCAACATTGTTAAATGATCATCCTCTCAAAATTCTTTTCCCCCATCACAGATCTGAAGGCCCCTTCTTAGCTCCTTTAGGACCTGTGGGAATGTCCCATTCTGACACTGCCACAAATGGGCACCCTGGAAGCCAGTGTCTTGAGACACAAGCCCAACTAGATTAGAACTGCTTCACATCCCTTTTGACTTAAAGAAAAATGGCCTTGTTGGGAATGTTGAGATAATTAGAAATATTAGTGCAGTTTCCTCTAATCAGATGAACTTCTGGGGATTGCAAAGGTATAACTAGGAAGCAACTACATTGTTTCTAAAACATAAGGCCATAGAAGACCTACAAGAGTCCCTTTTTCTGCATCTTGTCTAGAAGTCAGTGTCCCTATAGTTTATTTTGCCAGTTGCACCTCAATTAAGCCTTTTTTTCTAAGGCAAGACTCTACAGAGGAAACCTGATTGTAATTGTGACTATTCAGGCAATGAGTTCAATAAAATTCAGAGAACTCAAGCCAGAGGGATCCTTAGAGGCCATCTTGAAACCATGACTAATCTATCATCAGGGACTCTTGGGCCTGGTTAACTATTTTTTGAACTTATCTTTACAGAGAGAATAGAGAACAGCTATGAGTCATCCAGTTTAAATACTCAGAACTAATTGACCTTAAATTAAACTCCTGGAACCAAGAGACCACTGACACAGAACCAAGAAGATGCGAGAAAAGGACAACATGAACCACAGTCAAAAGTAAGGGGGCCTCTCCACCAGGAAGATCTGATCAATCTGACCATTTGTAAAGGATTGTTCCCCACATTGATTTGTAGCTTTCCAGTGGGCTTCAACCAAGTCCACATTCCTTTGCCCTTAGTCCTTTACTTAACCAATGAACTTTAACTCCTTTTGAAATTGGGTCCAAAAAGGGGCAACAGCCTCCAAATTACAACAAACCACAGATCTGCTTCACCCATGAGTAGCAGTTGCCACTCAAAATGCAGTTTAACAACAGGGCTTATTAACAAGGGAGTTCAATAGGGAAAATGAAAAGTCTTTAAGGCCACAAGTGGCAGTTACCTTACCCCAGTCACCATTCTCAGTCCCAAAGACATAGTACAAGATGGTACCCCTTTGCTCCTCCAAACCTCAGAGGTAGGTACTTCCACAAAGTCCAGTCCTTTCTTTGGTGTCTTCTCTTTTCTTCTTTTCTCTCCAGTACTCCATGCTGCTCCACAGCTTTAAAGTGCTGCAAACTTATTTCACAGTTGCTGATAGACAAATAAGCTTTCCAAATTCCTGGCTATCTCCAGAAACCAGCTTTCCATGTCACCTTGCTGCAGTGTCACACTCTCCATAATGGCCCCTCTTTTGCTGAACACCATCGCTCCTTGCCACAACCAGTTTACCCTTTCAGGGGGCTTCTGCCCACCCTGGTCTCTCAGGCAGCTCTTAACCTACCTGCCATTCCCTTCTCTCAGTTCCCCAAATGTTCTCTCTTTTTTTCATCTCTGCTCCTTGCCTTTTTCCCCCCTGCTTCTGGTTCAACCCCTGTTCCAACTGCTTCTTCTGGCAGTTTAACTGCCACACCCAAGGGGGGAGGGTAGGGGCACCCAGTTTCACTTTATTATTGATTCTATTCCCCCAAAATAATATAAACGTCTCCCTTTCCTGAGAGGGAAGACAAGTTTGAACTTGGCTTCCTTGCCAGGTGACTCATATAAAAAATCCTTTTTTTTTTTCATTCAAAATACTGATGTTAGAATATTGATCTTTATGTGTATAAATCTAAAACCCCCTCCTTTTGTTAAAAGTCACAGAGGGACTTTGTAAGATCACTTGTGATAGTGGAAGCTGGGACTAGAATTCAGATTTCCTTGACCTTGATTCTAGAACACTTCCCAATAGTGATGAAGCCTAAAAAATATTACCACCTATTTAAAGTTATACTGTTGCCTCCCATGTTTTTATTTCCAAGTGTGGAGATGTTACAAGCACAATGTTTGATGAGATGAATACTAAAAGGACCACCTTACATTTATGAAATATCTTTCAGTTTGCTTGGCATTTTCATCTTGTTACTATGTGTCATCTTCATAAGAACGAGGAAGAAAAGGAAAATAGTATTAAAGTCCATTTGATATATTTAGAAACTGAGGCACAAAGGGATTACTTTCCCTAGGTCACCCTGGAAGCTGACTGACTCTGCACTCTGCACATTTCTCCTAAATTATGTTCCAGAACCTTCCCCATCTCTCAGGATTCATATTTATTGCAGACACAGGAATTTCAAAAAGATGGAGAAACTGCAGGATGTCTCGAGATATCCTTGGTGGGGTCACTTCCTTTGAAAAAGAAGAGACAAAATTCTTGAAAACAGCAAGAAACTCCCATAAACCCTTATGTGCTGGCCTCAAGGGTGGCATCTCAGGGGCCAGAGAAGCCCATAGTCTCTGCTAAACCCAGGAAAAAGAACCCTTCTGTCAAGGGCAAGAGGGTGGAATAGACCTTTACTTGACTCAGGTTCCCCCAGTAGAATAAGAAGAGAAAAGGTCTCCTTCCTCCTCGCTCCTTGTTTTCCACCAGAAGCAAAGGTTATAACCACACAAGCCAAGTAGACTCTGCCCCCTGGCTACTTTGAAAATTAGCTTATCTGAAGTCAACTTTCCATTCATTCCCTTCTTTGTCACCAAATGTTCAAGGGAACTTTGGGGGGAAGATACCACATCTTCCAATCAACATTAAAAAGGCAACACATGGACCAAACCCCAAATCTTCTCAGACAGGCTTCATTGCCTTGAAGGAGCTGCCTCAGGCTGTCTACATATGAATATTCTTCCTCTCCCAACTCTGTCCTCCCTGTTCCCTGCCCATCACACCCACATTGGGAGGACTTTGTCATGAACTGATATCAGTAGGGAGCCTTGAGACAAAGTTCAGAGAAATGGAGGAAAGAAGTCAAGGACCAAAGTCCCAGAATACGCTTGTCATGGAGTTGTCCCTGAGAGGATTGTACACAGAACACACCTCTCAATCTACATCACCTCTTGCCCTCCATACTGCTATAGGATTCTAGATCACAAAACTCTGAGTGGACTGAGCGGGGAAAGAAAGAACATTGTTTCTCCTGACCTGTATAACCTGGAGTCAGTCTATTAACCTTTCTGAGCACTTTTCTGTCAAATATGTAGACCAATCCTTGCCCATCTCACAAAGATGCCACAGGTCCCTAACAAGGTAGAAAATGTCACAGCCTAGAAAACCTGGATGTGCTTTCTGTGTACCAGGTGGGGTGTATTTATTAAAACATGCTGAAAGCTTGCTTGCCTACCCAACACAATTCCCTCCTGACTTTTTCCAATTGAGTCTCACATTTGTCCTGGAACCCACTCGGGTCCAGAAGAAATTCACATTCTTGGTCCAGAGCATCAAATCAAGCTAGAGTGAAGAATTTAAATTTCATATTTAAGGAGTTAGTCTCTTGTGTTTCTCTGCCACCTCACAAGGAGGCAGATGCCACTTTCCTGGTAGCCACCTCAAATTTCTGAAGAAAAGCATTGATTAGAAATGTGAAACCTGGGGCTTTATAAGAATGGCACTTCATTAAAAAAAGACAGAGAGCGAGAGAGAAATAGGAAACATTTTTGAATCATTTGAGTCTGGGTAAATGAAACCGAGTTTGAAGCCATTGGAGGACTGGCACAGCAGGCACATGGAAGCCTGCCTCAGACACATCCACCCTCAGGAAGGAGTGAAAACAAAGCCAGCCACAGACCACCAGGGTTGAAGCCTCACTAATCATGGTTTGGCCAACTTGCCACCAATCAAAACCACCCCAACTGAAAGTTTAGCTTGCATAAAGCAGACCTGACTGAACTCTTTTTGTGCTCCCCACTCCTGGCAACTTGGGTATACAACTCAAGTGTTTCTTGGATCTGTAGTCCCCTTCCTCCAATAATAATAATCCCTCCAAATAATTGCTGACATGTTGCTTTAATCAGGTCTCATTTGTACTATGACAGTAAAATCTTAAGTGAATTGTCCTTGGCAAGCATGGCAGGGCTAAAACACAGGAGAGCTTATATCCCCAATGACACCATTAAGCCGCTTCCAGTCCTTCTCTTGGATTTCTGGGAACCTTATCTGAACTTCTAGAATTGTCAGAAAATAAACATTTCTATTTCATGTCCATTTGAATTAAAGTTGTTATCACACGCAATCCAAAACATATTAACTGCCTGTGGTGAAGGCTTCTTTCTCATGCCAGACAAGAAAGCAAATACTAATACAACCTGCCACACTCTCACACATTAGGAAACAAGGCAGCCACCACTTGTGGGGCAGAGACAGGGCAACTCTTCCCTACCCCCTGAGGACTGTTTGTTACTCTCAGGTCAGGCCCTCTTCTTCCCAGCCTGCTATGTGTCCTGAAATGCTTGCCCCAAATCTGTTTCCATTCAGACCCTGGGTCTTCCTGAAGCCTGGATTCAAGCCTGGACCATGACCCATTAAGTCCCCAAGTCCTTTCCCTGATGGACAGAACTGTCCTTAGTTGGATTTACCCACCTTGCCCTTGCTCAGTCTCCTGGCCAGGTCCAGAGAACTCAGAGGAACCCTTTGATAGGCAAGAAGCCATAGCCTGTAGCCTGTGGTCAGGGTCCACCACTGAAGGGCTCAAGTAATTTGCAAGCCACGCTGTAGATATCCATGCTAGTGGCCTGTTCAGGGTGGATCCTAAAATGACCCAATCAACCTGAACCTCTGCCCCCAGGATGCAGGGTCTGCACAAGGCTTAGGAGTTGACAGATCTTCCCTGGAGTCTCCCATTTGCTGTTAAATCATCCTTTTAAAAAGAACAATAAATATGTGATAGTAAAGGCCACCATTTGGGGGCACTTATCATGATTATTTAGTGCTCATAGTCACTCAATAACCATTTGTCAACCCTATTTTTCAGATATCAGAACAGTTAAGTAATGTGTCCAATTTCCCCAACTACAAAGCTCCCTTTGTTCTTAGTAAAGTGCTGGGTCATGCAGTAGGGCAGGACCATTATGAATGCCACACTTCATAGTGCAAGAGAGCAAAAGCCCTGGCCAGTGGGGTTTTCTTAGGAAAACTTCAGATAAGTGGGTATTTGTTAAATGTTCACTGGGTTCAGAGTTCTCCCTGAACTCTGCAACTGAGCTGCCCCCAAAGGCAGAAGAAGCCTATCCAGGATGAGGTCTCAGTGACCTTCCTGGTTCTCCTCAAGCCCCTCTTTCTATTATGGGGGATATAAAAGTGATCTGTGCGGAAACTGTGGACCTGTGCTCTCCCATGCCCAGGGAGGGAATAATGCCAGAAAAGGAAGAATTAAAAACAAAACAAAACCCAGATTATTGTTACCTTAGAGATAGGCCTCAGGTGGGCAAACAGGCCAGTCTGTGAAACCAGACACTTGAAAACAAACTGAAAAAAGAGGATTCAGTTTCTGTTCACATCTTTGATTTCTGGATATCAGTAAGTAACATTGGTAGTTAACCCTCAGTCAATGCTGTTGAATTTTAGGATCTGCCGTTTTACTCATATTTTCTTGTGCTTCATTTTTGTCCAAACACCACCCTCCTTAGGAAAAAGGCTTTCAGCTAATTACACAGCTACACCTCTCATCAGCCAGTCTTCCTGACTCTGCCCTGCCTCAGATGCAAAAGACTGGCAGACCACCCTCAAGTCTGAGAAATCACTGAAAAGAGAATCTAGCTGAACCCCCAGACCCCAACCACCTATTTCTCGCCTGTTTCAACCTTGTTAATTAAGAAAATAGACTCCAGCTTGGTATGAGGGAGACTATTGTCCCTGCCTCTCAAAAGCAGTGGCATGACTGTAAGAACCAGTTGGCATGGCGACTGAGCCATGAGGATGCTTTCAAAATGGGCAATTTAATTTAAAACAATCATTGCATTTTAAACTGAATGTCGCATTCCCATAATTGCAAGGACAGCTAATTGGGCAATTAATTGTTTGGAATCTTTCTGTTCTCTTATTTCACTTAATGTGTGGGCACAGTCAATCACACACACACACACACACACACACACACACACACACATACACACTCACAAGTTTCTCAGAATAGGGGCCAAATCACTAACCTTGTGTTTATGGATGATCAAGATTATGAAGAGCTTTGTCTCAGTGCTTGATCATTTGGTGCTTGAAGCTGCATCAGCACCATCATTTCCTATTCCTGTTGGACCCAAATCGCAGCCCTGAGAAACTCCCCCATGCCCAGGTCCTCACAGACATCTTCTGTGGGGGTAAAGACATATGCCAGATCCATGCGGTCATGAGAGAGTTAAAATTTCCCTGGTCAGGGAACTCTGACTTAAGAAGGTTATGACATGGGTCTTCATATTCCTTTTTTTCTAAATTTCTGTGAAAAATACAGGTTTTCAAATCCTGAGGGGAGATTGTGGGGACTATGTGCATATGTGTTACTGGCTCTTACTAACCCTGGATTCCATGACCACATGCTTGGTGTCTGAATTGGACCCCAGCTCTCTGAGTTCATCGCTTTGATCTACTACTTGTCAGAAAATGTTTTTTCCTCTACATGTTTCCAAGACTAGTCTGGTTAGCAATCCCATTTTTCTGGGTTCTTGCGCTAAGCTGATTTTAGAGAGAGTGTTTTCACTATACGCTAGGACAGACTGCCCATCCCAGCAAGCACGCAGGGCTAGTTAACTCATCTTAAAATGTTTTTTAGTCCAAATTGGTGTTTTGAATAAGCTAGAAGTAACCAAATGTGCTCAACTTGTGTTTCTGCCCAGAGCAGCAGGCTGACTCTGTTGTCTAATTGAGCTGAAATCCAAAGATGAAAAGCCGAATTAGGAGTCATTCACCCTACAGGGGAAATGAAAAGCCTATTTCCATCTGAGATGACACACATCATTCTGACCTTTTAGGTCTGATTTTGAGCCTTTGAGCACAAATCTTTCCCTTTTGTTCTGATTTCCTGACTTCTGTCTAATCATGTTCTATTCAAAGAAATTACAGTAGAATTCTCTTGTTCCCCACATATCAAATAAGATAATAAAACAGGAAAATCAAGTTCTGGAAACAGATAATTGTGTTGTTAGACTCCCACCAGTAGTAAAATCCTAACATGTTGAAAGCTAGATGCGTGGGTAGACTAGGGATTGGAGAGGGCATTTATCCTACCACAAATATTTCCCAATAAATTTTCCCTCAAACTAAGAGCCAATCATCAATAAAATGAAAAATCTAATTCTAATGATACAAAGGCAAGTCTTTGAAGAGGTAACTGACTTTTATTATCTTCCACATATATTATTTTAAATGACCCCTACCATGACCCTATAAGCTTCCATTCACTTCAGTGTAGGACAGGGAAAGTGAGGTTACAAAGAAGAAAAAATTACCCAAGATTGCCTGACCAATAAGATGCTGGGTTCTTATTCTTTCACAGTCCCAATCTGCTTTCCAAAATAATTCATCTGCCACAAATCCAGTGTCCCACCAGCTGCCTTCCCAGCTGGTCATCGGTAGCTTCAGGTCAAGCAGCTGTTCCTGAGTGTCCCCAAGGGCTCAGGGCTGCAGAGCTATCCTAAGGCCAAGCAAGATGTCTGACCACTCATTTCAAATGTGGCCTGGTCCCATTCTGTCGAATCTATCTTACCCCACAGTACTTCAGGCACCATGTAAATCCCCTGACCTCAAAGGAGACAGAAAGAAGTAAAATCTTTCTTTTTTTTTCAAGAGAGCAAAGCATTTCCTTTTTTAATAACACCAATGCATATATAACATGGAAGAAAAAGTCAGCTCAATACAGAGAAGCATAGAGAAGGATGAGAATGCAGAAATCCTATCACCCAAAGACAGCCAATAATAACCTTGGGGAGGTATACTGTTGGGCACATTTCTAGACATGAGTGCACATTCACAGATGTGTAGGTCAATACCAAAGGGGTTTTCCTTTTCATGTTGTCACCTAATCTAATTATTTTCACTCAGAAATAGAAAATGCAGACCCCAAACTTCATCCCAAACCACTGTGTGGTTTCCACTGTACAAATTTCCTCCATTGCTCAAGCACTTCCTGCCAACATACATCATTTTTATTTACTATTATAAACAACAATAGAGCGAATATCCCTGATCACACACTGTTTTTGTTTGTTGGGCCACTTTTTGATTTTCTCCTTAAACATTAAAAGCAGAAGTAGAGAGCTACTCAAAAATGTAAGGCCACAATGGAATATTACTCATCAATTAAAAGTGACACATTGGACAATTTTATGATAACATGGATGGACTTAGAAGAATTCATATTAGCAGAAACAAGTTGAAAAGAAAAAGACAGAAACCACTTGGTTTTGCTTCTATATGGGACATGGGAAAGATAAGCAAAAAGCCATGAATAAAAGTCAGAACAAGCCAACAACCAAATTAAAGTACACAAATGGGGTGGGGGGCAGGGTGGGAATAGTCAGGGAGGGGGAGGTGAACCCAAGAGATTATAAAGATGTGAAATTTATATATAAATAAATTATTTTTTTAAATGCAAGGCGTTTTCTTTCCTTGTTTTTTTTTTTTCTTTCATGTTCTAAAAGTCTGGTAAATAATCAACTGGACAAAAATAGCTGCTTCAAAATGGCCAGAGGAAGTTTCTTTTTAATTTTTGGGTTTTCTTGTGGCAGGTTTCTTCATCTATCCTTTGCCATCTGCATATTGCTGGTTTTCATGCTTGTGATATATTTCTATTTTGCTATTATAACTTTTTATTTCTATTATAATGCAGATATCTCTGAAAATATTCCTTTATGAACTTGGTCCAAATATACCCAAAACTCATTTGTCTTCTTCAAGTTCTAGAAGGTAAGGTAGCTCTAGTTTCTCCAACCTCATATATCTTGAGGGTGTAGTAGGGAAGAGAAGAACTATTTGAACCAATTGAAGGCTGGAGGACTTTAACTGGCTGTATCAGAATTTTATTAAAGCCAGTTTCCCTTTGGCCTTAGAATGATGTCCTTTTTACTCAAGGAATGCTGTATTGTCAAAGAGATCTTCAGTAGTTATTCCTCTACAGTAGCTAGAGATTTCTACCTCAGGTTATTTCTATTTTCTTTTTCTCTAAAATTTTTTACAGAATACTCTTTCATTATCTCAGTAGCCAGATTTAACCAATATAGGACAGAAAATACCAGTTAAACTTGCATTTCAGATAAACAAAGCTTAAATTGTTAATGTGTGATGTCCCAAATATTACATACTCTGAGGAATTACACATTGTTTCTCTGAAATTCAAATTTAACTAAACTTAGTTGGCAGCCTGACTTCAGTCTCTTTTGCTCTAGATTGTAGCATAGTTGTGTGAATTCTCAGAATTCTTTCTTAGTCACTTTCTTCCATCAGAGTGCTCCCTGGGGAAAGTTTGTAAGTGATACAAAATTCCTCTGCTTCATTCCCTAACCATCAACATTTGGACTTTATGACTGAAAGCTGTACTCCTTTCCTGGACTGGCTGCCACTGAGACTTTTGTTTGTTTGTTTATGGATGGTAGGTGGATGGGGGTGGGTGGCATTAATTTTGTTATTCTTTCATTAAGAATTCTTAGAGAGTGAATATATGGTCTAGGTTGACTCCTCTCTCTCTCTCTCTTAAAACTCAGGAATTATGTTTTTTATTAGGACCTTTTAATAAATATTAAAGTGCATACAATCTGTAACACCCAGAAAATTTCCTTGGGAATCTTTTTCATCTCCTTCTTAATTTTCAGATAGTCAGTGCTCTCTGAAACCTCTCACTAGCAAAAAGTCCTCAAAAGGTCTCTCTACCTACAGCTTTATTGACCTTTTTTCCCCTCATCTCCTCTCAATTTTCCCTCCATTCTTTGTTCTACAAACTGACCTTCCCCATGAGCCGACTTCTCCCTAGCTGCCTTTTCTCTTCTCCACTCTCTTATCTTTCTCCACCCAAATAGTTTACAGAAACAAACTCAAACTCTACTGATGTGGATAGGGAAGGATTGAGTTAAGGCTAGGATGAAAGCAGGTAGGAAATTAAAAGAGAGGGGTACACTTTGGTGGACTGGGAAAAGGGAACATCTTTGAATAATTCCATGCTAGTAGTTGATATCCTATCTCAAAGTTCAGTGATGTATTTTACAGTTGAATGTTTTAGAGAGCTCAAGTGATTTTCCCAAGATCACAGGCATGTAGCTTAAACACAGATCTTTAGATTCCAAAGCCTGGAACTTTCTATCTCATAAGTCAGGTTGTCTCATAATTTAGAAGTACATTGTGGTCGAGATATTTATACTACATTTATCTCTGGTGAGGAATATAGTGGTCATGGTAATCAACTTTCCAGCACTAGTTCATCCCAGTCTGTATTAGGTGGCTAGGGCTCAAAATTCCACAAAGTGGGTGATTCAAACAATAAAAATGGGCTATCCCACAGTTTGTGACACTAGAAATTTGAAATGGAGGTGTCTGCAGCATTGGTTCCTTCTAAAGACTGAAGATCTTCTCTTTGCCTCTCCCCTCTGGTGGTGTACTAAGAATCTTTGCCGTTCCTTGACATGGCCAGTCTCTACCTTCAGATCACAAGGTGAGTGAACCTTCCTATGGAAGATCTATGCCCAAGTTTCCCCCTTTGATCAGGATATCAGTCATGTTGAAGTAGGGAGCAGTTTACCCTTATCTGGTTTGATCTCATCTTAACCAATTGCACCTACAATCAATGACCCTCATTCCAAGTAAGATCACATTCTCTAGTCCTGGGGTTTAGGTCTTCAACTTGTGCAAGGGAAAAAAGCTTAATTAATATATAACACCTTAACAAGATTAATAATGTTAATTATAAATGGTATTGTTCTTCCCACCTTGCTGCTTACTCAGTTGGTAGCAGGCACATAGTTTAGGAGTAGAGGATGAAATCTGAAGGGAAGCCAACCAAGTTGTCCTATGAAACTCTCCTGTATTTCAAAAAAAATCACAAAAGATGACTTCTCTCTCAAAGTATTGACAAGTTTGGGTGTGACATTTAAACTACTGCAACCACAATACACCCCCATCCCACCCTGCTAATTCCAGGCTAAACCAACACTGGGGAGTATACAGAATCACCAAGCAGCCAAATGCCCCTGTTGAGCTGTACCCAGATGCAGCTATTCATAGCATTCATGTCATATGAACTAATTAATACATTTTTGTCTTTTAAGTGTCAGCCAGGATCTTCTTTTATCTGCTGCTGAAAGCATCCTAATTGATATCAGCTAAAAAGACACTGCCAAGTAGATACAGTGTCAGTGCTACTAGGAATTCACTCCATTCACTAGTTTTGAAATAATGTAAGTTATGATATTTGGGGAGATTTGCATGATTTCAAATTTGGTGCAGAAAGTGAGACCAAGTAATGGATGATACAATTTTAAATTCTCTTAGCTAAAATTAGCAAAAATAAGAAAAAGTACAATCATTCTCAAAATTGAATGTGCATCAGAATTGAAGGATTTATTGAGATATCTGGCAAAATCCAGTCTCTGTTTTAGTAATCTGATGTGAAGCTTAACAATACATGCACACACACATCTTTTTTAAAAAAATCAGTCATTACAGAGATATTTGACATTCTCTACAGACATCTCTTCTATCCTATTCCCTGTTACACATTCCCAGAAATAATAATCAGTACACTGGATTTGATGGTCATCATTCCTGTGGTATTTGAAACTTTTAAATCACACATTTGAGTAAATAATATATTATTTTTCATGGTTTATAATTTTGTAATTATATTGTATTGTATCATATATACCTATCTGTAACTTGTTTTCTTCCTGCATATCTATGTGTGTATATATATATATACACATATTATATATATCTATATATCTATCTATCTATCTATCTATCTATCTATCTATCTATCTATCTATCTATCTATCTATATATATATATATATATATATATATAGATAGAATCTGCCTTTCTAACCAGTTCCTAGATACTGCAAATCAGGGTCCCACATTTTGAGAATTGGTCTGGTAAGATAAACCTTGTTTATGGTCAAAACATTTGTATACACAATCCTTTCCTGGGCTTGGGCTTCTAGAAACAACTGCAAAAGTTTAGAGCACTGCACTGGATGTTTGCATGTAGTGGTACTACTTCTCACAAGAACTCCTCTAGGTGGGTTTATCTATCTCAATATGCAGATGAAAAAAATAAGACTCAAGTGAAATCACTTCTCTAAAGGGGCAGAACTGGATCTGAACACAGGCCCTGTGACTACATAGTTTTTATATAAAAGACATACCCATCTGAGGCAAAATACTCATCTAGTTAGAACTCAGAGCTGATATAACAGGCCACTTGCTACGTGATTATGTCTGCCAGCTGAAGAGAAAGGCCTTGTCTAACTGAAATCAGTCACCCTCAGTCAGGGAGGTGAATGGATCTTCTTCGGATCTTTTTCTCTGTGTATGCTCAGTCTCCTGTTTGAAGGTTTGAGTCACAGGAAGGTTGTGCAGACCCTACAGCTAGTGATTCGTTCACAAGCCAACATCGGGGCTCCAAAGCCCCACTGCTGCACTAGAGAAGGGAGTGTGTGAGCTGATTGACAGCCAAGATGGAGGGTATATTGCTGGAAAGCTGCAGGGTAAGGATACAGAATCTGGCTTAAGTTCTGAGGCTGTTAACATAGAACAGCTATAGCCTACCTATAGCCAGATCAGAGAATCTGGACTTCCCTGGAGAAGAAGTTACTACTCGTGAGCCAAAATGTCCACACAAATGCTGGAACAAGTTAGAGTTCAAGTGTCTAATAAGTTGGACACTCCAGGATAAGATACTATGCTGGAGAGAAAAAGAGAACTCTATGACCTATGACCTGGAATCAACTGCTATTCATGCCCAGAATCCAGCACTTAAAAGTAGCCTAGAGTAGAAGAGGACACTAGGTGAGATCCTGAGACAGAAGGGGGATGGTGACCATCAAGCCCCATCATATAGCTTTGGCACCCACAGTGTAAATGGAAGTTCAAATCCCTCAGTCTACTGGAGGTGACCCTTTAGTGCCACTGCCCCAGTCCTCTTATACCTACCATCCCTGTGGACCAGTCCCCAATTAACTCAGCAAGTGCAGAGACACTAGATGAAACTCCAACCCAATTCTATGACATATTATGTACTGAATTTTTGGAGATAATGTGGTATTACCTTCCCAACAAATTCACTTTAATATTGATTAAATTCTCAACAACCCCCAACTGACAGATAGTCTACAATATAACTGATTCATAATCTTAAAAAATGGTAGACAAGGCCACCAAAAAGAAGACTGAGGAACTGTCACAGACTGGAGGAAACTGAGAAGTGATAGCTGGATGCAATGTGGGAGCCATGCTCATGGAAGAACTGGTGAAATTAAAATTAGGCCTGTAGCTTAATTGATAGTAATTAATAACATTAATAGTAACATTGGTACTACTGATGTTAATTTCATGGTTTGATCACTGTACTGTGGCTATGTACTACAATTATGTGATCATTAGCATTCAGGGAAGCTGAGCGATGGGTATTTTATCAATATTTCTGTAAGTCAAAATTCATTTCAGAGTAAAAAGTTTTTTAAGACATGACTATGTGCAACTGAAGGACAAGATTCCCTTAGTTTCTGTAATCTGAGGAACACAGATAGGAATATGTAGCCTTCAATATTTTCGTTTTTAAACTGTCAAAATTTCTGGAATTCTATTACTCAGGATACATTTAATTTTAACTAAGGTTTTATTTTCCCAAAGGTCCAAGTAGTCACTCAACAGATATTTGTTGAGCTCTTTCTTTGACTGAGAATCTGCTTGGTACTAGGGATAAGTACTAAATAATACAATCTCCCTGGAACTTTTTTCAGCCATTAGTATCTTAGTATAAATTAATTGGTTTGTTCCTTTTCCTGTAGCAGCCACAAAATCCGGTCCTAATAGGGATAAATTTGAATGAGTTAAAGAGAAGAGGTTATGTGGTGACAATTCACGGGTGATATGGTGATAGGAGAACTATGGGGTATACAACCATGTAAGAAAAAATACATAAACTTGATAATTTTTTTTAATAATCAAAAAATAGAGGGTAGATCATGCCTAGAGCATGGAACAAGTGGTATTTGGAGAAGTCAGATCTACCTAGGGGTTTTGAAAAGTCCCGTGATATGAAAATGAAACCGAGACAAACAGCACAGACATGGGCAGGCAAAACAAGCCCTCCTCTTGAAGACAGCTAAGGGTTGAATGTGTTTGAGTCTGAATTGAACCTGAAATAATGGTAAACACTGGATAGCCTCACTATGTGTCACTATGTGACAACACAGTTGTCACGCCTTTTTATGTGATAACTCTTTCAACCCTTATAAAGCCCTCCTGAGGCAAGGCAGTATGATCATCTCACACACACAAAAAAACAAGCACGGAGGCTTTCTGTAGTCTTCCCAAAGTATGTGATGGAGCAGGGCCATAGACCAAGGAATTGGGCTCCCAAGTTTGTGCATGTAACACCATTCTCGGCCACTTCTTTATATATATATATATATATATATATATATATATATATATATATATATATATATATATATATATATATATATAAAGTTTATTCCAGTTGACAATTTAGGCCATAGACATGTACATGCAAATCCCATAAAAGGGATGAATATGGGGTGGGTTAGGAGGGGTGGAGATGGGAGGGAGTGGTCAGGGAGGGAAAGTGGGTGTGTGGTCCCCAGGGAATACAAAGATGTGAACCACATATAT